>JAAQRG010273449.1:0-12815 GCA_011634625.1 Babylonia areolata | reverse complement strand
GCCCTTGTTAGATATAATTGATGCACCATCTGTCCCAGGCTCCTCGTTGAGTCAAATCACGTTCGTGACCGTCCGAATAATGAGTTCTCTCTCTCTCTGTGTCTCTCTCTGTGTCTGTCTGTCTGTCTGTCTGTCTGTCTGTCTGTCTGTCTGTCTCTCTCTCTCTCTCTCTCTCTCTCTCTCTCTGTGCCTCTCATGGCGTGGTCATTGGGTCAGGGGTCAAGGGTCAGTGTCTTCCTGTAGCGCTGACCGGCCGACCTCTTCAGAGTGAGTGACCGCTTCGGTCGGTGGTCTGTGCTTGGGCGAGCGGGCTGTGTATGTGTGTGTGTGTGTGTGTGTGAGTGAGAGAGTAGAGAGAGAGAGAGAGAGCGTCTGCGTGCGTGTATGTGTTCACTGTGTGTGTGCTTGTGCGTGTGTGTCACTGTGTGTCACTGTGTGTGTGTTTGCGCTTCGTGCGTGTGTGCATCGCGCGCGTGTGTGTGTGTATGTATGTGTCACTGTGTATGTGTGTGTGTGCGTGTTTGTGTGTTTGTGTGTGTGTGGCACTAAGAGAGTGCATTGTGTAACAACTAAATGCGCATGTGCATGAACACACACACACACACACGCACGTCTGTCATTCTGTCTGCTCTCTCTCTCTCTCTCTCTCTGTCTCTCTCTCTCTCTCTCTCTGTCTCTCTCTCTCTCTCTCTCTGTGTCTCAGTCTGTCTGCTCTCTCTCTCTTATCGTTATCTCTCTCTCTGTCTCTGTGTGTGTGTGTGTGTGTCTCACACTGACAGTCTGACACGCACACACACCGACGGACCAGCCAGTGGTCAGACTTACCGCATACTACTGAATTGATGCTGAACGTGGTTCCTTCCCTTGCATGTGCACAGTGAGTTTGACCATACCAGCCGGCCTGCAGGTTGTCTGCCTTGCATAATTTAGAACTTGATGCTGGCACTGCTTGCTTGCTTGCTAAAAAGCGCACAAAAGGCAGCTTGTTTTGAAATTCGCGTTCTTGTGTGTGTGTGTGGTGTGTGCGTGGTGTGTGTGTGTGTGTGTGTGAGAGAGAGAGAGAGAGAGGGAGATGGAAATGAAGTAACGAGTCAGATCTTAATTATTCCACACAGTCCATGGACGAAATATATACACTTTGTAAAAAGACTGGAGGGAACTCAGCACAAGCTCAAGGTCACTGAGCAACATGACAGAGCGAAGATTCACTGATATATATATATATATATATATATATATATATATATATATAGATAGATAGATAGATAGATATATATAGATATATATCAGTGCGAAGATCGTGACTGGGGATTGAGAATAATTGGCGGGAACATCGTATGGTAAAGAACTTGGCTTCCTTCAGTTCAAAAGCACACACGTGGTGCTGCCACTCCACAAGCTTGCCTCTCTTTCATTCAACAGCGGGGCCGCTGGAGGTTGACTCTGCGAAGACACGGGGAACATTTCAACTCTTCTGTCTACATACATTAGGATATTTATAAGTTTCGTATTTGTTGTTTTTTGTTGTTGTTTGTTTGTTTTTTCTACCACTTTTCATCCCTTCCTGTTTCAGAGTTATGCCTGAGTTGTGAGAGTTGGTTGTGAAAGCGCTGATAAAACTGAAAACCATATGGCTCGACAAAAAACAACAACAAAAACAACTTTTCTCTGACATGAAAAATTTAACTCATGCGTACGCTTGTTATCTAAGTTTTTCTGTACGCTTGTGAATCCTAGACCCTGACTGCTGACCTCCAGATACACACTGAGGCCCTTCTCCTGTAAGATCCTGAACATCGCGGGCGCACAGAGAGTACATCACAAACGAGATCAGAAACAGAATAACTGCAGCCTCTGGGGCACATGACAGCCTGCTTACCATTGTGAAGAAACGGGGAAGAAAAAAATGATGTGGTATGGACATGTGACGAAATCCTCAGGCCTGGCAAAAACCACCCTGCAGGGTACAGTGCCAGGAGGAAGACGGGAGAAGTGGGAAGAAAACATCCGAGGAGTGGACCAGGAGCCAGTTGCATTGCTTGGTTCTAACTTTTTGACAGTTACATGTGACTAAATGCCTACGTTGACCGAACTACGTCATTGGTCAGTTCCATACTACACACAGTAGCGGGTTACGACCATACTAGGCTCTTCCGTCCGAGTAGTGCAACTGGCTCCTGGCAGGACTCTTTCGCCGAGTCACAGACTTTGCCCACGACCGAGACAGACGGCGGAAGGTTATCATAGTCATCAGTGGTTCCTCCACAGCCCCTCCCGGGGTTACGAGGCCGATGACGATGATGACTGTCTTCTGATTGGCCCAGACTGAATCATCGACACTTTTTTTTTCTGCTGTCCCATCATCTGCACCGTTTCAGTGGCATTACTCCCATTTAGATTCCCCTATACACGGCCACACCCGGGTTCATCCGTCACAGTTCCAGGGTCGGCAGTCCGCAGGGAATAGAATAATAATAATAATGGTATTTATATAGCGCTGAATCTTGTGCATAGACAAATCAAAGCGCTTTCGCACCAGTCATTCACACGCATGCATAACTCTAAAACTGTAGAAACCAAAGACAAGGAAGGGCAGGCAAGGGAGGCTGTTTTGGGAAGAGGTAGGTTTTAAGGCCAGACTTGAAAGAGCTGAGTGTGGAGACTTGACGAAGCGAAAGAGGAGGTTCATTCCAATCGCAAGATCCGGAGACAGAGAAAGAACGGCGGCCAACAGTCGAGTGTTTGAATCTGGGTATGCATAAACAGAGTGGATCCGAAGCCGATCGTAGTGAGCGAGATGGAGTGAAGAGGTGAAGGCAGCCGCAGAGATAGGAAGGGGCAGTTTTGTGAATGCATCTATAACATAGAGTGCTGATCTTGTACTTTATTCGGTGTGAGACAGGGAGCCAGACACTAATTCTAGTGTCTATGACTGACTGAACTCGTCGAACGTGTTGCACACGATTATGGGGACATGGCAAGTGTTGCCGCGATTGAATCTGTGTTAAGTAAATTTGTACAGTAGTCTAATGGAACAGGACAACATGAAATGGGTCACAGCAGTTCGCTGACGGTAACATCTGTTCAACTACACACGAAAATTGCCGTTAAAATAGGTCCTGATAGTGATTGGACTGGAAGCAAAAAGAGCGCAAAATGGCTGCTGTTACACAAACTGTCGTCTGCTCCACCAGTGAGAAAGGTTTAAAAGATAGTCATAAAAAGACTTCGTTGGCCTGCGGGGTTTTTTTCTTTTCTTTTTTTTTTCTTGTTTGTTCAGAGGCTGTAGTTTTTTAAAATATTTTTTAAAGTAGCTTTTATTTATCGTCTTCATAAAAAAAAGTTCTTTTCAATGTCACGCTATATAAATTTCCTGCGAGCTATGAAATGGAATCATCGATGCTGCAACTAATCTTGTCAGAAATGTTTTTTTCAGCCCTCAGTGTGTGTGTGTGTGTGTGTGTGTGTGTGTGTGTGTGTGCTTTTGCGTGCTTGCTTTGGGTTGTGTAAAAGAGGATGGGTGATAAAGTTTTTAGTAATCGTTTGTTTAATTAACGTTATCTTTTTTGTGTATGTTGAGTGCCTGTAGTGTTTTTAGGAAAAGCACGATAGAGTTGGGACGAGAAAAGGCAGTACACACACACACAGAGAGAGAGAGAGAGAGCTGAACCAGTCCTTCCAGAGAGAAAGAACACAGTGATGTGTTGTTGAGAAAGTGCTGTGTCAACACCTGCAAAGTCTCAGCTCTCTGTGCGACCCCCCCCCCCTCCCCTCCCACATCCGACCCCCCACACCTCTTTCTATCTGTCTCTCTCTCTCAGACTTTCTCTCGCGTTCTTTCCTCCCACTCTCTTCTGGTTTATACAGTACACACACACACACACACACACACACACACACACACACACACCCGCTCGCGCGCGCGCACCCACATACAAAGAGAGAGAGAGAAGGGGGGGGGGGCGGGGAGGGAGAGAGACTGCCCACCCACCCTTCGCTCCACCACACACCTCACCACTCACACACACACACACACACTGACACACGCAAGCACACACACACACACACACACACACACACACACACACACACACACACACACACTGACACACGCAAGCACACACAACCCCTCTCCTTCCTTTTCTCAATGGCACTGGTGAGATCTGCTCTTCTCTTCTTGTCACAGCATTACATGGCAGGTTTCTCTCAGTGAGCTGGATACTATTGAGCTCGATAGTTTGGTTTCTCTCTCTCTCTCTTTACTTTCCACTCGTTCACTTCCGAACTGCTATGCTCCAGTCTTCTTGCCCCGGGGAACACACACACACACACACACACACACACACACAAACCTGTGTGTTGCGCTGAGCTCAGTAGCTCAGCAATCGTTGAAGGGGTTTAAGAGCGGTGGGTGGGTGGAGGTGGGTGGGTGAGTGAGCCGCTTTTCTGGTTGTGTTGGTTGGCGGGCTTTATTTTCGTTGTTGGTCACTCGCTTTCTGCCAGAACAACCTGTGTGCGTGTGTGTGTGTGTGTGCGTGCGCGTGTGTGTGCGTTGCGCGGTGCGAGCCAGCCACAGCTTTACACATTCCTGCAGAGGTCAGTAGCCGACAGAACATTTTGGCGAAGCGAGGGTGGTGGTGAGGTGAGGGGAGGGGAGGGGGGGTGGTGGGGCGGAGGGGGGGACAAGGTCAGCGCTGGTTGGTTGTATTGGTGGGCTGGCTACTGAGGGAGAGAGAGGAGAGAGAGGGGGAGGGAGGGAGGGACGGATCGACAGGGGGTGGTGGGTGAGACTGAGAGAGAGAGAGAGAGAGTAGGAAGAGAGACAGAGAGAAGGAGTGGATTTGATTTTTTTCGGGCCGTCTTCCGGCAGCGGTCAGAACATGTTACGAAGGTGTGTGTGTGTGTTGTGCCCTGCGCGAGTGTTACAAGTATGGTTTTTACTTTTGTTGTTGTTGTTGTTGTCAAAATAGATTTATCGGTGTCAGAATCGGGCTATACTTACTGTGCGTAGGGATGGCGCAGTCGAAACATTTCAGCTCCACCGATTTTTTTTTTTTTGTGGTTTGTGTTTGTGTGTGTGTGTGTGTGTGTGTGTGTGTGTGTGTGTGTGTGTGCAGGTGTATTTGCTTTTACTATCAAAGTGGATTTTGTGTGTGTGTGTGGCCTACATCGCCAGGGTACAAACTGTTAAGTTGCCGTAGTGCTGGTTCTTCTATGCTGCACAACGGGACCTCTTAGTCTTGTGCGAAAGACTCTCTCTCTCTGTTTCTCTTTGTTTGTCTTTCTGTCTCTGTCTCTGTCTGTCTTCCTCTCTCTCTGTCTTTAACTGTCTTGTGTGTCTGTCTCTCTCTCTTTAACATTTCTAAGAATACATAAATAAAATCATCATCAAAGGGATTTTAAACGAACAATCCGACGAAACAGTATCTTAATACTGAGACGTTTACGAGTGTGAAGTATGTATGGAAAACCTTGCAAAGAGATTCAGTCCCAAAGAAAGAAAGAAAAAAGAGAAATTCGCAAATGGCATCGAATATACTGAGGTAGTGGTAGGTGTGATGATGGAGTCTCCCGTCGGTTCGACGGATGAGTAGGCAGGCAGGCAGGCTTATTTGTCGGTGGTGTGTGTCCTCGTATGGGAGAAGAGGCCGTTTCTGGATGCGCAGCACTTCCCACGGGTGTTACAAGGGAAAAAAAAGTCTTCCAGAAGTTGAGCCCTGCTTCCTTCGCTCACGCTTCTCCTTAATGGCCGGCGTTCTCTTGTTTTTCAAACGTCTTTGCGCTGAAGTAATTGTTTAGTTAGGGACATGACGAATAGTATCGTCGTCACACAGATACATGCTGGTGCATGAGGAACCACCGCATGAGAGGAAGGCGAAGGAAGGAAGGGCGGAAGGAGATTTTATTTTATTTTATTTTAATTTTTTTGTTTAAAGGAAGGGTCTGTTGGGTGGCGGGCGATAACACAGCGGTGTGCGATGTGGCTGGCTTCAGATTGGGCAGTGAGGCCCCCACGTGACGCCACGTGGAGAAGAATGATCACACAACACACACACACACACACACACACACACACACACATTTGCTCGCACACACACACGCACGCACACACACACACACACACACACACACACACTAACACACACACACAATCACAACACACACACACACACACAGAGGGATGCTAGGTAGGGAGTTGTGTACGGACTGGTCTTGTTATCACAATTGGGTTGTGTCCATTTTTGTTGTTGTTTCTGTCTCTTCCTGTCTGTACTGTCTCTTTCTGTCTGTCTGTCTCTTCCTGTCTGTCTGTCTTTTCCTGTCTGTCTCTTCCTGTCTGTCTGTTCCTGTCTGTTTGTCTGTCTGTTCCTGTCTGTCTCTTTCTGTCTGTTCCTGTCTGTCTGTCTCTTTCTGTCTGTCTCTTCTTGTCTGTCTCTTCCTGTCTCTTTCTGTCTGTCTCTTCCTGTCTGTCTCTTTCTGCCTGCCTGTCTGTCTCTTCCTGTCTGTCTCTTTCTGTCTGTCTCTTCCTGTCTGTCTCTTCCTGTCTGTCTGTCTCTTCATGTCTGTCTGTCTCTTCCTGTCTGTCTGTCTCTTCCTGTCTGTCTCTTCCTGTCTGTCTCTTTCTGTCTCTTCCTGTCTGTCTGTCTCTTTCTGTCTCTTCCTGTCTGTACTGTCTCTTCCTGTCTGTCTCTTCCTGTCTGTCTGTCTCTTTCTGTCTGTCTCTTCCTGTCTGTCTGTCTCTTCCTGTCTGTCTTTCTGTCTGTCTATTCCTGTCTTCCTGTCTGTCTCTTCCTGTCTGTCTGTCTCTTTCTGTCTGTCTCTTTCTGTCTGTCTCTTCATTCTGTCTCTTTCTGTCTGTCTGTCTCTCTCCCCTACCTGGCCTGCTCTCATCATCATCACTGGGATACCGAACATCAACCATGGAATGTTGTGACCTACTTTCAACCCCCCACCACCACCCCCACGCCTTCACCCCTCCGCTCCCCAGTCTTTCTTTTTCTTTTTCTTTTTCCCCTCCCACCTGCCGTCCGCACGAGCAGATCTCTGTCTCCCTCCCTGTCTCTGTCTTTCATCTAGTCTCACTCGCTACGCGATACTCCTCTGTTCTTATTTAAGCATTAGGAACTGGATTAGCAGAGGCGACCTACTTAATCTTTCCTCCTCGCACAATCCTTGTACCTCTTTTACCTTTGGTCATGTGTTTGTGTGCGTGTGTGTGTGTGTGTGTGTGTGTTGCGGGCAGTACAGGGTTATCTGTAGATCTACTATAAGCAGGTCTGCGACCTCTCGCTCTCTCTCTGTCTGTATAAAAGATAAGGAGCGTAAGGGGGTAGGGGTGTTTTACTACCACGTAGAGAGAGAGACAGAGACATAGACAGACTGCCGGGTACACGTGTGCTTTAACAAAGAGACCCCCACACACACACAACGAACCAGATCCAACCATCGTCTTGTATGCTGGAAAAAAAAAGGGGGTCAAGCGAAACAGAAGGCAGTGGTTGTGGCGAGACGACAACGATGAAGGACTAAAGATAGCAAAAGCCGAGATATCTAGCTGACCGGGTGTGTTGTAGGGGGGAGGGAGAGAAAAGAAAGAGTGTGTGTGTGTGTGTGTGTGTGTGTATTATAATGCGTGTTAGGAGTTTTAATCGGTGTGTTTCAAAACCAGGCCTCTCTCTGTCTCTAAAAATACATGTGTCAGTTGTTGCGCTGCGCTAGTCAGTTCGGCGTCATCGTCACATGACTTGGTGTGTGTGTGTGTGTGTGTGCGTGTGTGTGTGTGTTGAGTAGTGGTCGCGGTGGTCAGACCCGTTGGGGCTGCCGTATCTAATTTCTTTCTGTGTCGGTTTCTTCCCTCATGTTTCACACACACACACACACACACTGCCGTGTTGTGTTGTGTGGGTTTTTTTTTGGTTTTTTTGGAGGAGGTGGTTGAGTTCAACCACCGCACACAGCTGTTGCTGTCGCGCGCGTGTGCATGTGTGTATGTGTGTGTGTGCAGTGGTTGGTCGTGTGCACGCCACAAGCAAGACCTTTTTTTGTGTGTGTGACTACCACTGGGTTTTTGTGTTGTGTTCGTTGGATTGTAACGTGCGCCTTTTAAAAGAACAGGAAAGAAAAGATATTCCTTGTCAACTCGATGACGGAGTAGATTATTATTATTTTTTTAGAAGTTGACAGCAGACCAAGGTGAGGTGATGCCTGTATGGTTTTACTGGACAGCGGCGTTTTGTTAACGATTGGGAGGGGTGGAGGAGGGTGAGTTGAAAGTGATTTGTTTGACGTGTATGAGCGTCTCTTTCTTCTTCCTCTTCTTGTTCTTTTTTATGCCCATGTGCTGTCGTGTCAAGAGTTGTGTATGTGTTGCTGACAGAAATATTAACGAGGTCACATTCCTCTCTGTGTGTGTGTGTGTGTGTGTGTGTGTGTGTGTAGTTTGTTGCACAGGGAGTCACAGGCATGGATTAGAGGGGGTGGAAGAGGGGAGGGGGAAGATGGTAGCGTTTGTTTTTTTGTTGTTGTTTTTGTGTGTGTGTGTGAGAGAGAGAGAGAGAGTGTGTGTGTGTACGTGTACTCGCGCTTACGCGCCGGTGACCAGATAAAGTTTTGTTGAAAGAGAATGACCAGGAGAGAGAGAGAGAGAGAGAAGGGGGTGGGGGGGTGCAGAAAGAGAAGGAGGTTGGGGGTCTGGGCAGTACGTGGGGAAGTTGAAACCCCAGGCTTTATTTATGGAGAAAGGAGGGGAGGAGGGGAGTGGGGGGGGGGTGGAGAAAGAGAGAGGAGGGAAGGAAGGTAGCCTTGGCGACACGGTGATGATGATGACGAGGGTTGATGTGTGCGCTGTGTTTTGGGGGATGTCAGCGGTCCCTCCACTCCCTCTCCACCTCCTTCCCCCGCCCCACACTATGCCATCCACACCTCCTCCCCCCACCCACCCCCCATCACCCACCTCCACACATGCAATGATGGCCAGGCCGCACATGGGGGGTGGTGGGGGGGGGGGGGGCACGGTCTGTGTGTACGCGTTTGTGTGTGTGTGTGTGTGTTTACAAGTGGGACAATCACACTAGTGAGTTGGCTGTTGGCCCAGTCCGACTTGTTATCTTGGTGTGTGGACTTCTAACACCTCCTCTATGGCTTGCTGCTGGCTTCAAAAGGGGGATCTTTAACATATTTATTATCATTATTATTAGCAGTATTAGTACTATTATTGATATATATATATATAATTTTTTTTTTTTTTTTACCAGACTTGACTTAACCCATGGTTTACCACAAAATTTGAAAGGGCTTTCACATCACACTCGTCTTGAATTACGTATGGCTTACCACTGTCATGAATATATATATATATATATATATATATATATATATATATATATATATATATATTAATACCACTTGGCTTCAGTAGGGCTTTCACCACACACTGTTACCACATTGTCTCAGTGAAGTTTTGTCACTGCACCGGGATGATATTCAGCTTACAGGCCACAATTTCAGTCATCATTCTTTATTGAAATGGGTTTTTTTCCCTTTAGATTGTATTACTCACTGTTCTTCGGCAAAATCTAACTTTACACGAATTGTAAGTGCACAGAAATAGTAACGGCACTTTTTCTTATCAGAGATTGCACTACTGTTCTTCAGCAAAATTTGCTTTCACTAATTGTAAGTGCACAAAAAAATAGCAAGAGCACTTTTTTTTTTATTAGGCCATGTAGGCTGTGCCCCACAGATGTGTCACCAAGGTTAGCAGCCATCAGGAGGTTAACCTGTTAGTTGCTGTCCACCAGTTTAAAAGTGGTCTGTAATCAGTCTGTTTCTGAAGCGTGATAGGTTGATTAGACACAGTATTGGTTGTGTCTCAGACTTTTTTTTGGTGTTTTTTTTTTTTTTTTTTTTTTCTTTTGAACACTTTTGATTGACATGGAGAGAATTGAACGGCAAAGAAGTGCTGTGGTTAACTTTTTGCTCCTTGGAGAGAAAAAAAGGAAAGTTTTTTGGGTTTTTTTACACAGATTTTCTATTTCAATGAATAAAACACTCAAAAACATGCATGGAAGAAACAGCTGTGGATGGCAGAACATACCATGTGGAATGGAGTGCATCTATTTTACAGAGACCACTTGAAAAGGAATGTTTTAAGATTTTTTTTTTTTAAGGTTGTGTGTGAGGGACTGAAGGAAGCAGTGAATTCCAGATTTGATTTAATGTTAATAAAGAGTCGGGCTTTGTTCAGCATGTACAGGAAAAATGGTCAAAATTCCTCTGAATGAATGGAGAGATCTGGATTGCAGCTCTTTTATTAGCTGTGGTGATTCTTACTGGAAATGAAAAAAAAAAAAAAATGAGAGAGAGAGAGGGGGGGGGGGGGGCTTACTGGAAACGGAATAAACTTGCGCAGTCCTCAAGACCACTAGTCTCAGAGCTTAGTCTAATCCTGTCTGTCCACTCAGCAGAACAACTTTTATGATCTGGCAGGCTTTACACACACACACACACACACACACACACACACACACCACACACACACACACACACACACCACACACACACACACACACACCACACACCACACACACACCACACCACACACACACACACACACACACACACACACACACACACACACACACACACACATTATGCATGCTTGAAAACCACTTGCTTGCAGAGCGAGTCAAGTTTTCCATGTGGAAGACGATCAACAACAGCCAGTGTGCCTGAGGTGTTATTGATTGAAGACTCTTGCTGCTTCTCTTCTGCCTCCCTCCCCCTCTCCCCCTCCTTCTCCTTCTTTTCTTGTTGACCTTCAAAGGAGTTTATATCTTCAAGTGAATAATTAAAATAAAATAAAATACCAGGTTTTTAAAACTCTTAAAAAATTTATTTCTTTTTATCTACTTTTTGAAGAATTCTGAATTTTGGCTTTCTATATTTCTGACCAAAAAAAAAAAAAAGAGCAGTGCATAGTTTCTGTCAGTTAAAAAGCACAACTTAATTTTTCATCAGGGATTAAAGTAAAATATAAGTATTCTGAAAGGATTTTCTCTCCAACGTTTGACAGCACGTGCTACACACTGGCGAGGATGCTGTTGAATCTTGGGAAGGCTACTTCCGGCTGTTTGTGGTCTGACCCAAACGACAGTTTCTGATGTAAACAACGTATGGGTCAGGATCAGGATTTGGGGCGTTGTTTTATACAACTTAGCCATTTTTGGCTTTTTATGCCCCTTCAAATTTACTCCTTTACGTTGTTGGTCAGGCCGTTGACAAGCTGAGGCATTACTTTTTTTGTTTGTTTGGTTTTTGTTTGATGGTGTTTTTTGTTTTGTTTTGTTTTTGTTTGACGAGAACCGTGCTCAGTGAAAGGTAGGTGTTGACCTTCGGACCGCCCCCCCCCCCCCTCCTACCCCCCGCACCCCCCACGCCCCTCAACTCCTCCCCCCTCCTCCCCCTGACCCCCATCCTTTATCGCCAGTGGTGATGAGGGACGACAGGGTTCGAATTCTTCTTCTTCCTTTATACAACCAGCATCATTATATTGATGGTTCTGTTGTAGTTTGGGGAGGTTGCTGAGGATTGCGCTGTTGTGAGGACTGGATTTATTATTTTTTTTTTTTGCGACCTGGCCAGCCAGTGTACGTTCAGCGTGCACTGACATGATGCCAAGCCTCTGCATCAGCTGTGAGCGGGGGTGGGTGGGGTGGGGTGGGGTGAATTTAGCGGGTGCCCGGATGCAAATGCTACAGAAAGTTGGCTCGGACACACAGATTTTCTGTCGAGAGTACCCAGTTGGCACTCAAAAAACTGATAGAGGCGAAAGAAAATTAATTAAAAGACACACCAAGAAAGCAAGCGCGAACGCGGTCGATCGAAATTGTAAAGTGTCGTCTGCTGAGGCTCGCTTCGCGGAGCAGCCGTCTTGGCGCGTTCGCGGATCGGATGTTGACGTTCATGGCGCGTTTAAAGAAAGGCTCCCGAAACAGAGACAAAAGATCAGGACAACAAACAGAATAAACAGCAGGAGTCCGAATCAAAGCGTCAGCCCGTGTACAATGAAGCCTGGCAGAAAGACTTTCGTTGGGGCACACCGTTGTAACGAAGGGAGATTTTATTTCATTATGCTGGCACCCAAATGTTTCGTCTATAGTGCCCGACTGGCACTAAAAAAAATAAATAAAATATAAGAGAGAGAGAGAGTTAAATTCGAACCCTGGACGGACGATGTTGGACAGAAAATATCATAAGCCGGACAGCGATTCCATACTGTCTCGTGCTCACCTCTGTCGCACTACTCTACCGTGTCGTCTCATTGTTCCTTTCTCTCTCTCTCTCTCTCTCTCCCTCTCTCTCCGCCTCTCCGCTTTTTATTTCTCTCTGTGCCTCTTTAACAGGCTGTCTTGTCGTGTGGAGGAGCTGTCTTGCTGTGCTCATGTTCACACAGCCCTGGCGCATAGGCCCTTAAGGTCACTCACTATGGGCAAAGATTTGAAGAATAAAAATCGTTCACATCTTTCCACTTCCTCATCCTCTCTCATGTGTCGGTCTATGTTTCGTCCCTCCCCCCCCCACCCTATCAGTTGAGTCTCACTCTCGTTTCAGTAGTTAGTGTAGCTCTCTCTCTCTCTCTCTCTCTCACACCATCTCTGTCGCATGTATACATGATGCTTACACACAAACACACACATACAACACACACAACGCACAAAACACACACACGCGCGCGCGCAAACACACACGCACGCGCGCACACACACACACACACACACACACAAAGAGCAAGAGAGGGAGAGAAAGAAAGAGAA
>JAAQRG010273445.1:0-5000 GCA_011634625.1 Babylonia areolata | reverse complement strand
TTGTAGTTTTACCAAATTTGAGTTTTGTTTTTATCAATGGTTTCTCCATCGTAATAGGAAATCAGTTACAGTTTAGTCTTTTGTGAAGGACTATGAGTCTCAAACTAGGAGGCAAAATTTCACTAGCTGTTAGTGCTGCAGCCTTGGGAACTAGCTGGTCTTTGGGAACCATCCTAACGCCGACTGTCCTAAAACCCTCTTGGCCGAGAGAGTGGGGATGTAATTTGGGCAAGCCACTCTCCACTATAATCACATTCTAGCCCAGAAAGTCGGGACAGTAACTGCCTTCTCTGCTGTTGTGATGGTCATAGTCAGACACGACTGACCATCTTACATTGTCATGAAGTGATCTGATTGATATCCAGGGATAATATCTGTGTCTTTAAAGTTCCACATATGTCCCTCAGAAAGAAGGAAAAAGTTCAGTCAACTTTAATGGTGAGGTTCTTTGCCAAGTGCAACGTCTAACTCGAGGATTATTTTCTCTCCACACGTCTATCAAGTTGAAATCTGACATAGTATTTTCTAACGTTTGTCTTGCTCTTGGTGTTTTTTTGTGTGTTTTTTTCTTCTTCTTCTTCCTTTAAAAAAAAAAAAAAAATTGCCGTAGTCCAAATAGGAGTCCAAGAACTAAGTTACAATCAACCACTAATAATTATGTGATCATGATCATGATACTTTCAGACAATATTAATAATACTCTCTCTCTCTCTTTCAGTTTGTTATTGTGGTCATGATGCTTTACAAAGCAGAGCAGATCTCACCGTCTCGTTTCAGTCGCTACCGTTTTGCTCTCTCTCTCTCTCTCTCTCTCTCTCTCTCTCTCTCGTATTAGTTTCCAAAGCAGATCAAATTTGTCTTTTAGAGTGCGCACACGTACCTCATACGAATTAGAATGAAGAGATAAGGGATTCTCTCTCTCTCTGTCTCTCTCTATATATATCGTTTTCTTTCTCTGCCCCCCACCCCCCTCTCTCTCTCTCTCTCTCTATCTATCTATCTCCCCTTTTTTTCTTCTTGTCTTTGATATATTTTTTTTCTTATGTGAATTTTTTTTTCTTGTCTGTCACCGCTCAGTGATAAAACGATCAGGTGGGTGTCACCACATCCCTCCCAAGCAGGCCACGTGACAGCAATGGCGGCCCGTGCCGCAGTCAAGACAGACGACGTTAAACGGATATGGATGTCCGGCTGTCATCCAGCCACACCGCCCAGCCCTGCCCCATCCATCATCGGCACCCGTTCCGCGGCTTCCTTCCCGCGTGCAGTGCCAGCCAGCAGACAGCCAATGTCCGCCCACAGGCCAGACAACTTACAGGCCAGTCACCCAATTATGCCTACTTACAGGCCAGACGGCATGCAGGCCAGACACCCAATGCCTGCTTACAGGCCAGAGATCGTACAGCCCTGACACCGACCCTGCTCAATGCCTACTTGCAGGCCAGACACCGATCGTACAGGCCAGACAACTTTCATGCCAGTCACCCAATGCCCACTTACAGACCTAACAAATTACGGTCCAGATACCGACCGTACAGGCCAGAACTTACTTACTTACTTACAACATGCAGGCCAGACACCGACCCTATCCAATGCCTACTCATAGGCCAGACAACTTACAGACCAAACAACTTACAGACCAGACAATTTACAGGCAAGTCAACCAAAGCCTACTTACAGGCCAAACAACTTACAGGCCAGTCACCCATTGCCTACTTACAGGCCAGACAACTTACAGACCAGTCACCCAATGACTACTTACAGGCCAGACAACTTACAGACCAGTCACCCAATTATGCCTACTTACAGGCCAGACAACTTACAGGCCAGTCACCCAATTATGCCTACTTACAGGCCAGACGGCATGCAGGCCAGACACCCAATGCCTACTTACAGGCAAGACATCGTACAGCCCTGACACCGACCCTGCTCAATGCCTACTTGCAGGCCAGACACCGATCGTACAGGCCAGACAACTTTCATGCCAGTCACCCAATGTCCACTTACAGACCTAACAAATTACGGACCAGACACCGACCGTATAGGCCAGAACTTACTTACTTACAACATGCAGGCCAGACACCGACCCTATCCAATGCCTACTCACAGGCCAGACAACTTACAGACCAGACAATTTACAGGCAAGTCAACCAAAGCCTACTCACAGGCCAGACAACTTACAGACCAGACAATTTACAGGCAAGTCAAACAAAGCCTACTTACAGGCCAAACAACTTACAGGCCAGTCACCCAATGACTACTTACAGGCCAGACAACTCACAGGCCAGTCACTCAATGCCTACTTACAGGCCAGACAACTCACAGGCCAGTCACTCAATGCCTACTTACAGGCCAGACAACTTACAGGCCAGTCAAACAAAGCCTACTTACAGGCCAGACAACTTACAGGCCAGTCACCCAATGACTACTTACAGGCCAGACAACTCACAGGCCAGTCACCCAATGACTACTTACAGGCCAAACAACTTACAGGCCAGTCACCCAATGACTACTTACAGGCCAGACAACTCACAGGCCAGTCACTCAATGCCTACTTAGAGACCTTACAACTTACAGGCCAGTCACTCAGTGCCTACTTAGAGACCTTACAACTTACAGGCCATTCACTCAGTGCCTACTTAGAGACCTTACAACTTACAGGCCATTCACTCAATGCCTACCTAGAGACCTTACAACTTACAGACCAGACAACCAATGCCTACTTACAGGCCAGACAACTTACAGGCCAGTCACTCAATGCCTACTTACAGCCCAGTCACCTAAGGCCTGCTTACAGGCCAAACACGTTACAGGCTGAAGAGAAGCATTCCCACTGAAGTAAATAAAGAAGAACAAATCCCCTACAACTGGGCAAACTCTTCACTAATTCTCTTATTGCAGTGGCGTGAGCAAAGGCCTTTCATTTTCAGCCGATTAGTTCACGTCATATCGCTAAACAAAAGCAGCGTCAACACGTTTTTAATTTAATGACCCAAATACAGGCTGTTAATTTCCGCGGGGAGCTGACAATGCATGATGCTTCACGTCGTTACCTCCACAAAACCCTTTCAACGGATTAAAAAAAATAATTATTACAAAAAAAGACCAATCCATCTGCATTCAAGCAAATGATTACATCGTCATTTCTTTTCGCATCTCATATATGATTTATAGAGAAAATATGATTAATGAAATAACTCGAATTTCATTGGTTAATTATGTAATTTCATGTCGGCTGGGCGCATGAAACTGTTTCAAAATGTCACAAAAATTGTTTCAAGTCAACCAACTGCGTGTGTCATCTGCAAGAAGCTGTGAACGTGTTCATAACAGGATCAATAATATATAAAATATAGGTTACATGAGCGAACTTCGCAGCGCCAGGTTTGCTTATCAACGCTCCCAACTCTACAGTGATTCTATACACACTTACGAACATTCCAAACTCCAAGCAAACTCTCAGTACTGCAAACCAGCTGTGACTGTCACCTGCAAGAAGCTGTGGACGTGTTCATAACAGGAACAATAATGTATATTGGTTGCATGCGCTAAGTTTGCTTATCTTTAAGAATGCTCCCGACTCCACGGTAATTCCATATTTGTATTTTGTATTTCTTTTTTATCACAACAGATTTATCTGTGTGAAATTCGGGCTGCTCTCCCTAGGGAGAGCGCGTCGCTATACTACAGTGCCACCCATTTTTTTGTATTTTTTCCTGCGTGCAGTTTTATTTGTTTTTTCCTATCAAAGCTGATTCTACAGAATTTTGCCAAGAACAACCCTTTTGTTGCCGTGGGTTCTTTCACGTGCGCTAAGTGCATGTTGCACACGGGACCTCGGTTTATCGTCTTATCCGAATGACTAGCGTCCAGACCGCCATTCAATGTCTAGTGGAGGGGGAGAAAATATCGGCAGCTAAGCCGTGATTCGAACCAGCGCGCTCAGATTCTCTCGCTTCCTAGGCGGACGCCTTACCTCTAAGCCATCACTCCACATATGTTAGGAATGTTCATTTTTAACTCAAGCACACTCGGTACTGCACTGAACTGACTGCCTCGTTTCAACCCGGCCCAGGTCCTCAAGGGCCTGTCGTTTGAGGTCGGCTTCAGAACGGCGTGATGTGAAACTGGGACTCGGGCAATCCCGACTGGCATCCACACAGGGTCAAGACCCGTCACTCCAACCCACGGTTCCCCTGTGATCGATCTGTTTCCGACATAAACCCCCCACACACACCCATCCCCATCCCCCCCTCCCCCCACACCCCCCGCCAAATACCCCCTCTATTCTCTCTCCCCTCTTCCTGGAAGGATGAGGAATGGGAGAGAGAACAGACGGCGGTAAGGTGGAGGGGGGGGTGGGGGGGGGCAGAGGATGTAGGTGGGTGGTGAAGGTGATGTCTGTCACTTCCTGAATCTCTGACTGACTTTTTCACCAGGCCAGGATGAGGTGCCTGATAGGAACTGGGGGTGTTTTGCAGTGTGTGTGTGTGTGTGGCGGGGGCGGGGGGGGGAGAGCTGGGGAGGGGGGCTAAGGAGAGTGGGTGGTTGGGGGGAGGGCTGGAGTGTCCCATCTGTTTGAAGATTTTTGGGTTGTTGTTGTGTTTTTTTTTGGGGGGGGGAGTTGTTCATCTTCCTCCCTATGTTACTTCGTCTCTTAAAAGGTTTCGCGAGTTGGATGAGAAAATGATGAAAGTCGAGGGTGAAAACGCGCGCGCGCGCGCACACACACACACACACACACACACACACACGCGCGCGCGCACGCAAGCACGCACGCACACACACACACACACACACACTTATTTGTGGAAGGGCGTTAAATAAAGCTTCTTTTTTTTTAAATGCTACTGCGCGTGAGAGGCGGATGCGAGCATAGTTATAACGGATGAACCATTCCTCTTCCAATCCGTCCCAGGAATCGAAAGGACACGCGCATGAACAAATTACCACGGATACGTTCAGGGACTCGATAACAAACTTAATCTGAACACAAAGAT
>JAAQRG010273444.1:0-7500 GCA_011634625.1 Babylonia areolata | reverse complement strand
CGACCACCTCCACCACCACCACAATGATGTCTACTTCAGCCTCTGCAGCTATCTGGGGCGCAACCAATACTTCTGCTTCGCCCGTCCTCACTTCTAGTACCACTCCTGTTTCGTCAAAGTCTGGAGTTTTTAGGTAAGAGCTGAGACGATTTTGTCTGGCAGGGGTAGAAAGTATGTGTATTGGTATTTCTTTTTATCTAACAGATTTCTCTGTGCGAAATTCCGGCTGCTCTCCCCAGGGAGAGCCCTCGCTACACTGCAGCGTCACCCATTTCTCTTTTCTTTTTCTTTTTTTTTTTTTTTTTTCTTTTTTTGCAATTCTTCCTGTGTGCAGTTTTATTTGTTTTTCCTATCGAAGTGGATTTTTCTACAGAATTTTGCCAGGAACAACCCTTTTGTTGCCGTGGGTTCTTTTACGTACGCTAAGTGCCTGCTGCACATGGGACCTCGGTTTATCGTCTCATCCGAATGACTAGCGTCCAGACCACCACTCAAGGTCTAGTGGAGGGGGAGAAAATATCAGCGGCTGAGCCGTGATTCGAACCAGCGCGCTCAGATTCTCTCGCTTCCAAGGCGGACGCGTTACCTCTAGGCCATCACTCCACTGAGGTAAGAGTCATGACGATTTTGTTCTGGCTGATGCTTGTAGATAACAGCTCTGGCTTTTTTTTCTTTTCTTTTTTTTTTCTGGTTGATGCTTTTCAGTAAGAGCTGTAACGATTTTTTTCTGGATGAAGTTTTTAGGTAAAAGCTGCAATGGCTCTGTTTTGTTGGAATTTTTAGGCAAGCTCCGTGATGATTCTGAATGAATGTTTTAGGAAAGAGCTGTGTCTATTTGTCTGACTTGAGTAAAAAAATTTGACAGCATCTTTCTGCCTGAAACTTTTACATCAGAGCTGTGACGATATTGTCTGGCTGAAGGTTTTAGGTACGAGCTATGACGTTTTTGTGTTGGGGTTCTTTTGTACAAATCTGTGACGATATTATGACTGAATGAATGTTTTATGAAAGAGTTTTGACGATTTGTTTTGTTTGACTGAAGGATTTAGGTAAGAGCTGTGACGACTTTGTCGTGAGTTTAGTTGGTGTTTTTCTGGCTGAAGCTTTCTAGGTAAGATCTGTGACGATTTCGTCTGGTTGAAGTTTTTAAGTAAGAGCTGCGATGATTATGTGTTGTTGAAGTTTTTAGGTTAGAGCTGCGATGATTATGTGTTGTTGAAGTTTTTAAGTAAAATTTGTTTCGATTTCATGTGTGAATGAATGTTTTATGAGGAGCTGTGACGGTTTTGTGAGTGGCTGAAGGTTTTAGGCATGAGCCGTGACGATTTTGTCTGGTTGGAGATTTCAGATGTGACAATTTTGTCTGGTTGGAGATTTCAGATGTGACAATTTTGTCTGGTTGGAGATTTCAGGTGTGACGATTTTGTCTGGTTGGAGATTTCAGGTGTGACGATTTTATGTCTGAATGAGTATTGGAGATTTCAGGTGTGACGATTTTGTCTGGTTGGAGATTTCAGGTGTGACGATTTTGTCTGGTTGGAGATTTCAGGTGTGGCGATTTTATGTCTGAATGAGTGTATTAGGAAAGTTCTGTGACGATTTTATTTCTGGCTGAAGGTCTAAATAAGAGCTGTGACGATTTGTCTAACTGGATAAAAAATATTTTAAAAAGTAAGATTTTTTACGCTTTATATCAGAGCTGTAACGATTCGTTTTTTTCTGGCTGAAGTTTTTATATCAGAGCTGTGATGATCTGTTTTTCTGGCTGAAGCTTTTTAGGTATGATAAGTGACGATTTTGTCTGGCTGAAACTTTTATATTAGAGCTGTGACGAATCGTTTTGTTTTGTTGTTTTTTTCTGGTTGAAGCTTTTCAGGTAAGATCTGTGACGATTTTGTCTGACTGAAGTTTTTATATCAGAACTGTGATGATCTGTTTTTCTGGCTGAAGCTTTTTAGGTATGATCTGTGACGATTTTGTCTGGCTGAAGCTTTTTATATCAGAGCTGTATTTTTTTTTTTTTTTTTTTTCTGGCTGAAGAGATGTGATCATTTTTTTTTTTTCTGGCTGAAGCTTTTTAGGTAATATCAGTGACGATTTTGTTTTGTTGGAGTTCTTAGGTACAAATCTGTGACGATTTTATGTCTTAATGAATGTTTCAAGCAAGAGCTGTAATGATTTTCCCTGTTTGGATATTTCAGGTAAGAGATGTGACGATTTTTTTTTCCTTTAAGTCAATGATTTTAGGAAAGAGCTGTGACGATTTTGTGTTAGGCTGAGGCTTCTAGATAAGAGCTGTGACGACTTTGTCTGACTGGAGTAAAAAGGTAAGAGGTTTTACAGTATTTCTTTCGGACTGAAGCTTTGACATAAGAGCTGTGACAATATTTTCTGGCTGGGGTTTTTATGTAAGAGCTGTGACGATTTCATCTGGCTGAATCATCTAGGTAAAAGCTGCGACGATTTTGTTTGTTGGAGTTTTCAGGTAAGATCTGTGACGATTTTATGTCAGAATGAATGTTTTATGAAAGAGCTGTGACAATTTTTGTGTCTGGCTGAAGTTTGAGGGTAAGAGTTTTGTCGATTTTGTGTTTGGCTGAAGGTTTTAGGTAATAGCTGTGACAACTTTGACTGAAGTAAAAAGGCAAGAGTTTTGACGATACTTTACTGGTTTAAGCTTTTTGGTAAGAGCTGCGACAATTTTGTTATGTTGGAGGGTTTTTTTAGTAAGATCTGTGACGATTCTATGTCTGAATAAATGTTTTAGCAAAGAGCTGTGTCAATTTTGTGTCTGGCTGAAAGCTTTAATTAAGTCAGAGCTGTGACGATTTTGTGTCTGGCTGAAGGCTTACGAAACGCTCATCATTCTCTTTATCCACTGTTTGTCCAACACACACACACACACACACACACACACACACTCGTTTACCTTTCGTTTACCTTTCCTGTTTTTTTTTCTTTCTTTTTTTATATCTAGCACGACGAAAGGTCCGCGTGACGACATCTACAGAATGACGTCACTGACTGCGCAGTTCGTGGAGCCAGCCCATGACGTCAAACATGACTGGGGCTTCAGCAGTCCTCTGCCTCTCAACACCACCTCCAGATCCCCCCTGTCCGAAGGTTCAAATCTTCAGTCTGTCTGTCTGTTTCTCTCGCTATTTGGTTATTGCCACACTGTTTGCTTGTCTGCCACTGTTTGTCTCTGTCTATCTTTCTCATATGCATATACAGAGAGAGAGGGAACTCAGAACGTTTTTTATTCAAGGATTAAGATTTTAGGCATGGCCCGTTCTTTCAATCTGTCCTTGCTAATCTACATCAATTACAATAACACATATATATTTCATGGAAAGGGGAGAAAGAAAGAAAGAAGAAAAAGCAAAACAGAAAGAAGTCCTGCAGAAGGAATGTGATAAAGAACACACACACACACACACACACACACACACACACACACACACACACACACACACACACACATTGACAGATGGATAAGAGAGAGAGAGGGGGGAGAGAGGGGAAGAGAAATATGTTATCAGTATCGACAACCTGATGACTAAAGCCACATTGTTGTATTGTTGTTATCATCAAAGAGAGAGAGAGGTGTGTGTGTATGTGTTTGTGTGTCTGTCTGTCTGTCGGTATATCAGAACTTGGATTCATGTGTTCGTATTGATATGATGGGTTTTGATGTTCAGGCATAGATAATTATCTAATGATTTATATGTACTTTAGTATCTGTTTGTATTGATATGTGTGTCGATGTTACATTGTAAATATTTTATTTATGATTTATATGTACTTTGTTTTCTGTGTACTGCCCAAACCTAGAAGACGAACGACTGAAAAAAAGGCACATCACCCCCCTGTCACATGTTCTTTAAGCTAATGACAACGTGCCAAAGTGTCGCAAATCTCTTGTTAGTTTATTTTGTTTCAATTCTGCTTTTCCTTCCTGTTCCATTTTATTTGTTTTGCACTAGTTTGTTCTGATCAGTACCTACTATGTCACTAGAGCTTTACAGCTAATGACACTAAACATTTCAGTGTTCAGTGTTCTCTCTCTGTCTCTCTCTGCCTCTCTGTCTCTGTCTCTGCCTCTCTGTCTGTCTCTCTCTGTCTCTCTCTCTGCCTGACCACGCCCTCTCAACCCACCCCCTCTCTGTCTTCGCACCTCTTCTTCCCTCTTTCCTTTTCCCTCTCCCTGTCCTTCCTTCCTTCCTTCCTTCCTTCCTTTCTCTTTTCAACCTCTCTCTTTGAGTTCTATATTGTTTGTTGTTGTTCTTTCGGGAGGAGGGGGGGGGGGTAATAACATGCACACAGACAGTAAGAACAGGAAGAAAGGAAAAACGGGATAGACAGATAGAACATTGAATATTTCCTGATCTTGTCTATCCTCAAATGAAAAAAATGTATTTTGAACGAACGAGCGAAAAAATGGAGAAAGGAAGGGAATGAAAGAAAGAAAGAATGAATGACTGACTGAATGAATGAATAAATGAATGAATGAAAATGATAGAAAGATCCAGGGGAAAAAAAGGAAAAGTTTCAGATCTCTATTCCTTTCCACGGATATTACAGACGGAACAATCATTTCCAACGTGTGGGCATCGGGCAAAATTATGCCCCAGATTCTAAAAGAGGAGTGCGCTAAGGATGATGGGGGGGGAAGGAGGGGGAATGGAGGGAAAGGAGGAACACACACGCACGCACGCACACACACACAAACACACACGCATGCACGCACACACACGCACGCACGCACACACGCAAGCGCGCGCACACGCACACACAAACACACACACACACACACACACACACACACACACACACACACACACACTATCGATATTTAACCAGTGTTTGATGGAAGTCTTCAAAAAAAAACACCTCTGCCCATGTTCCAGTGAACTGGATGATGGAGGACGCAGGGGGAGGTTAGGAGGGGGGAGGGGGTCGATGAGTGCGTGGGCGTGGAGGTGGAGAGGAAGGAGTGGAGGAGGGATAAGGGTAGTTGGGGAGGGGGGCGGTAGTGGGTGACAAGTAGGAGGAGGTAGGGTTCTGGAGAGGGAGTGGAGGACGGATATGGGGAGTTGGGGAGGGGGGCGGAGGCGTGTGGCGAGTAGGAGGAGGTAGGGGGATCTGGAGAGGGAGTGGAGAAGTATAGTAAGATGATGGAATGAACGAATTCAAGGACATGTACCAAGGTTCGTGCCACGCGAGCCTCGCACTGCTATGTTTTGTGTGTGTGTGTTTGTGTGTGTATGTATGTGTGTATTGGAGACATGCTCACACACACACACACACACACACACACACACACACACACACACACAGCATCAGATCTATATAAGAAGACTGCAAGGAAAGCATCAGATCTTCATAAGAAGACTGCAAGAAGAGTTTTGAAAAAAGCGAAGCACCCCGCTGTTGATAACGTCTCTGATTCCGGCGACACTGCTGACACCTACAGCTGCCTGGGTCTCCAATGGGAAATGACTCTGGTCGATGGTATTGTCTGCTGTGAATCTGCTGGTCGCCTTTGGGTTGCTTTTGTGCCTGTGCTTGACTATGTGTGTATACATATG
The DNA here is from genome assembly GCA_011634625.1 of Babylonia areolata. Lineage (NCBI taxonomy): Eukaryota > Metazoa > Mollusca > Gastropoda > Neogastropoda > Buccinidae > Babylonia > Babylonia areolata. The sequence continues at coordinate 1,909 of JAAQRG010273444.1, read as the reverse complement.
TATGTGTACATAACTACATGCATGTATATGAATGTGTATTGTGTGTGCGTGTGCGTGTCCATGTAAGTTTGTGCCTGCCTATGTGTGCGTATCTGTTAGGGTAGCTGTTAGATACACATGTATGTTGAAATGTATGTATGCAGCGTGTGTGTGTGTGTGTGTGTGTGTGTGTGTGTGTGTGGGTGGGTGGGTGTGTGCGTGTATGTGTGTGTGTGTGTGTAGTCACATTTTGGTGTGTGTATGAAACAAAGCTATGATGTATTGTGTTAACAAAAGCGTTTTTGTAAAGCACCTAGAGCAGATTTCTGGATAGTGTGCTATATAAATATCCATTATTATTATTATTATTAATGCTTCCCTCCCCTGGCCCTCCCCCCTCCCCTTCCCAGACCCCACACCCCACTCACACCCTCTCAATTTTCCGCCTACCCCCACCTCCTCCTCACTCGTAACTTTCCTGATCTTTCTGGTGATGATGGGTTTGAAAAGAGACAGGTAAAGGATTGTGGGCGAGGGTGGGGGGTGTGTGGGGGGTGGACGGGGCAGTTACAGAGCAAAAAATAAAGTAACAGAAGAACTCAGAACTCAGAAATATTTTACTGCAAGGCCACCGGCCTGTTTGCAAAGGAGGTACATTCAGTTGAGACACACAAAATACCGAAAATAATTGAGGGGGGGCGATCAATGTCATGGACACAACATTTCATAACTGAAAAGGTAGACAAAGATTTTTGGCTCGTGACATTTCCTGGAGTAACTTAAGTTTTTGAAAAGTTATATAATCATGTCATTTCTTCTTCTCTCTTTTTTAAGGCGTAATAAATAAACATTGCCACAGAACGAGGAGAAGAAACAGAAGAGCGAGAGAGACACAGAGACAGACAGACAGACAGACAGACAGAGACAGAGAGAGACACAGAGAGAGGGGTTGTTTCGAATAGGAAATTTACGGTTTTCAGAATTTATACCATGCTGTGAGCATTTCCTTATACACCCACGTGCGTTCATTCTCTCTCCCTCTCTCTCTCTCTCTCTCTCTCTCTCTCTCTCTCTCTATGTATCTCTCTCTCTCTGTCTCTCTCCCTCTCTCTCTCACTCCCTCTCTCTCTCTCTCTCTCTCCCTCTCTCTCTCTCTCACTCCTCCCTCTCTCCCTCCCTCTCTCTCTCTCTCTCTCTCCCTCTTTCTCTCTCACTCCCTCCCTCCCTCTCTCTCTCTCTCTCTCTCTCTCTCCCTCCCTCTCTCTCTCTCTCTCCCTCTCTCTCTCTCTCTCCCTCTATCTCTCTCACTCTCTCCTCCCCTTCATCTCTCAAGACGTCTGGATCGAAGCTCAGAGATAATTCAATGGAAAAACTCTATACCAGTAAGGTGGGTGATGACGTTCTTCCGGTGTTACTGCTTTCACCCACAGCTGTTGCTTCCTCCAGACTGGCATGGAAGAGTTTTGCAAGGGAAATCATTCTGCCTGCTTGTATTGCCAGTGACGGGCGCAATAGCCGAGTGGTTAAAGCATCGGACTTTCAATATGGGGGTCCCAGGTTCGAATCTCGGTAACGGCGCCTGGTGGGTAAAGGGTGGAGATTTTGTCCTATCTCCCAGGTCCACATATGTGCAGATCTGCTTGTGCCTGAACCCCATTCGTGTGTATGCGCACACAGAAAATCAAACGCGCACGTTAAAGATAGTGTAATCGATGTCAGAGTTCGGTGGGTTATAGAAACAAGAACATACCCAGCATGCACACCCCTCAAAACAGAGTATGGCTGCCTACATGGCGGGGTAAAAACGGCAATACACGTAAAAGCCCACTCGGTGTACATACGAGTGAACGTGGGAGTTGTAGCCCACGAACGAAAAGAGAGTATTGTCTGTCCTCCAACTTCTATCTGTGAAGAGTCACAAAGCGCCAAA
>JAAQRG010273434.1:0-12890 GCA_011634625.1 Babylonia areolata | reverse complement strand
AGAAACACTTAGAGGAACGAACAAAGGTGGTTTTATTTTCTGATATATTTTTCAGCTCGATGTATGCAGTATTGCGTTTGCTAGGGCGAAGTGAAAAGTGATAAATATGCGATCCGTCAGCCATAGCTACACAGCATTACATAGCGGCCGGACCTACCTACCTAATAATAATAATAATATATAATGATGATGATAATAATAATAATAATAATAATATTGTTGTTGTTGTTGTTATTCAGCATCTAGTAGCAGCAGGAACAACAACAACAACAACAACAACAACAATAATAATAATAATAATAATAATAATAATAATAATAATAATAATAATAATAATAATAATAATGGTGGCTGTGGTTGAAGAATGGCTAGGCTTTTCATTGACGAGATCGACAGGTTGATAAAAGTGTGACAACAAACATGATTATAGATTCATATCCTTTTCAGAACTATGTACCTCTGACAAAAACAGATAGCACACATGCTGACGGTGAATGATGATGATTATTAAGATCAAAAAAAGAAGAAGAAGATGATGATGATGATGAAGATTAAAGGAAGAAGAAGAAGATGATGATGATGATTAAGATCAAAGGAAGAAGAAGATGATGCTGATGATTAAGATCAAAGGAAGATGATGCTGATGATTATCAAGATCAAAGGAAGACTATGGTGATGATGATGATTATCAAGATCAAAGGAACATGATGATGATTATTATTAAGATCAAAGGACGATGATGATGATGATTATCAAGATCAAAGGAAGATTATGCTGATTATCAAGATCAAAGGAAGATGATGATGATTATTAAGACCAAAGGAACATGATGATGATTATTAAGATCAAAGGAGTCAAAAGCTGCTGACAGATCTCTTCTCCCTTTCTTTCCTCTTCACTGCGTTTCGTAGTTCACGGTTATCAGTCAGTTTCCGTTTGTTTGTTGTCTATTTTATTTATTTATTTATTTATTTATTGTCTTCCTGCTTGTTTACCTGACTGTCAGTGCATCACCGCTCAGTTTGTTTGTTGGTCTGCAACTTTGATTTGATATGACAGGCGCTATAGCCGAGTGGTTAAAGCGTTGGACTTTCAATCTGATGGTCATGGGTTCGAATCTTGCTAACGGCAACTGGTGGGTAAAGGGTGGAGATTTTACGGATCTCCCAGGTAAACATATATATATATGCAGACCTGCTAGTGCCTTCGTGTGTATATACGCACACAGAAGATCAAATACGCACGTTAAAGATTCTGTTAGCGTTCGGTAGGGAAACAAGAACTAACCAGCATGCACACCCACGAAAACGGAGTATGGCTGCCTGCATGGCGGGGCAAATAGACAAAACGGCCATGCACGTAAAATGTTACATGTCTATCTGAGTGTGTATGTGTGCATGCCTGATATTTGATTGAATGACACAGGAAACAAATGATGAGCGCCCAATGGCAGCCGTAAGTCGGCTCTACCCAGGTAGGCAGCCTGTTGTGTAAATGACCCCGTGTTTGTAAAGCGCTTTAAAGCTTGGTCTCCGACTGAGGACAGACGCTGCAGAAGTATCCATATCAACTCAAACCAACTTTATCTCTCTTCCTTTTCTTCTCGTTCTTCTATTTCTTTGTTCTCTCCTGAACATTCCCCACCCTGCTCTCTCTCTCTCTCTCTCTCTCTCTCTCTGGTGAGCGATGGAACCTGTGCGCTGTTTTGTGTGTCCGAATTAAGGTGCAGTTACTGCGTTTTAACTGAGATTTTGAGGGCTGGAAATATTGAAGAGATTAGAACTTACAGTACCATTCACAATGCCTGCAAATTTCATGGACTTCCGCCCACGGCGTGGTAGCCAACGTTCCATTTGACATCTCTGTCTAAGTCTGTCAAAAGACTCAAACATTTGTCAAATGTTATGGGATTATATTTCATGCCGTGTGTGTGTGTGTGTGTGTGTGTGTGTGTGTGTGTGTGTGTGTGTGTTTGTTCCTCTGTACCTATATATATATATATATATATATATATATGTGTGTGTGTGTGTGTGTGTGTGTGTGTGTGTGTGTGTGTTTCTGTGTCTGTCGATGTCTCTGTCTGTCTGCCTCTCACTCACTTACTCTTCATCCCTTCACCCGTCCCTCTCTTCCTCTCTTTCTCTCCGTTTGAAGTTTTTTTTGTGTGTTTTTTTTTTTAACTTAAAGACTGAATTTTTCTTTACTAAAGCATTTGACACCACCTTGTGATCTCGAACGCCCAATCCTATAGCCACAGACCATCCTTCTCCTCCATCTCCTCCTCCTTCTTCTCTTCCCCCTCCTACTCCTCCTCCTTCCTTCCTTCCTTCCTCCCCCCTCCTTCCCCCCCCCCTCACCCCCCCAATACCTGTCAGGGACGTGACCAGAAGAAAGACAGGGAGGGGTGCAGGGGGGGCAAGGGAGAAGAAAAGCAAAGAGAATAGACGTGAGAGGAGCTGAGGGAAGGCGCATTAACTTTTCTTCTTCTTTTTTTTTTTCTTTTTTTTTTCTTTTTTTTTTGTTGTAAACTCCGGGCTGCTCCTTCTGGTCTATTGTTTGGAACTATTAGCTTTGAGTGGTTGGATGCGGCTTGGGGGCTGGGGGGAGGGGGGGGGGAGAGAGGAGGGGTGGGGGGTAGGAAGGGGAGCGGAGGGGGGTGGGGTTGGAGGGAGTGGCAAGGGAGGGAGGGACGGAGTGAGGGGGGGCAGGTGGGCGTGGGTGGGGGAGGAGGGAGGGTAAGGACTGTGGTGGTGGTGGTGGTGGTGTGTTTGTGTGTGTGTGTGTGTGTGTGTGCGTGCGTGTACGGGGATGGGGGTGGCGAGGGAGGGAAGGTGTGGGGGTGGAAGAAGTTGGGGAGGGATGGGACATACAGGGGAGTTGACATGGAGGATGAGGATGGGAGAGGTGTGTGTGTGTGTGTGTGTGTGTGTGTGTGTGTGTTGTGTGTTGGGGTGGTGTGGGTGAGTAGGGAATTGGGGTGGGGGAGGGGGGTAGGTATGGTGGGATGATGGTGTGCAGTTGAGGCTGCTGCTGGGCATCCACGGTACACACGCGCACAGCTTCGAGCACGTGCACGCATACATACGGATACGCGCACACGAACACACACAGAGACATAGACAGACAGACAGGCAGGCAGACAGCCACACACACACACACACACACACACACACACGCATACAAACACACACACACGCACACACACCTGTACACACACACACACACACACACACACACACACACACACTCTCTCTCTCTCTCTCTTTCTCCCTCTCTCCCTTTCTCTCTCGCGCGCTATCTCCATTACACACGTACACATACAAAAACACACAGAGACAACTGACAGACAGACAGACAGACAAGCATACAGACAGACAGAAAGACAGACAGGGGGACAGACAGACAGAAAGACACACACACACACACACACACACGCACGCACGCACACACAGAGATTTTCCTACACAGGCGAAGACATCATCATTATCATCATCATTATTATCTTTTTAATTGTTTTTATCATCACCATTATTATTATTATTATTGTTTTTATTATTATTATTATTATTATTATTATTATTGTTTTCATTCAGAAAACATAATCAAGAGGAATAAATCAATGACTTCGAAACGAGCAGCGTGGGTGTAAAGTCACTGAAACGGTGCAGGTAATGTGGCAGCGAAACAAAACAAAACAAAACAAAGAAAACAAAGAAAGCAAAACAAATGCAGCAGCTAAGAAACACCTCAAGATGTTTTGTTGTTGTTGTTTTTTTTTCTGGTGCGGAGAAAATTAAAATAACAAGTATACAAATAAACACACAAAAACCTGAAAGAAACCACACACCCCAAACCAAACCGTCACACACACACACACACACACACACACACACACACACAACGGCAGCTCTCATATCATCTCCAAAACATCTCCAAGACGCAATCCAATAACAGAAAGTGAACGAGAGGGGAGAAGAAGACGAAGAAGACGAAGAAGAAGAAGACGAAGGCACAGGAGACCAGACAGAGAAAGGGAAAGGGTGGGGGGGAGGGGGGCTGGGGGGCGAGGGGGGAAAGAAAAGCCAAAGCTAATGAAATCAATGAGATGGAGGGGTGTTTTCCATTCGAGCAGAGTAACACAGGCAGCTGAGGGGTGGGCCAACTCCCTGAAGGGGCCCGGGACACGTTGAAGCGACACCACTTAATCCCGACCCCCCACCCTCCCCCCCGCCCCCACCCCCCACCCCCTCGGGTTTAAACAGCTCTGCGTGCCCAGCTTCCCCGCTGCTGTCTCGCGCAGATTACTTATCCGTCCAAATTTGTCTTGTAAACTGGTGAGAGCCTGTCAGCCTCGGAATCGCACGTGCCCAATTGGAGCCTCCGAGGTTAGCTGGCTAGCTTGGCTGGCCCCCTCCATCCATGGCGAGGGCACGGGGCACGGATGTGCCCATAGAGCACTTTTGTGGTGTTTAGGGGGTGGGGGTCGGGTGGGGTGGGGTAGCCCCTATGGGAGCTATTAGCTTAAAAAAATAATTAAAAAAGATAAAAAGAGAGAGAGAGGAAGAATGGAAGAAAAGGCTGGAGACAGAAAACGGGCGAAGGGAGCAAACTGGGTTGGTTGCCACAAATTGGGGGAAACCGGAAGTGAAACAGGAAGAAGAAGAGTCAGTTTCTTCACGCTTGGGAGTTTCTATAGCAGGAGGAGAAGATCGAAGAAGACGCATGCAAGAAAACATTGAATGATATTTGTCTACAATCATCAAAGTGTTTGACGGGACAAGAAATAAAATTCCTCCTCCCGAGAATTGATAAGATATCATGAAACAATATACAGAAATGAAATATAATTCATCTGATGAAGTAACACGAAATAAACTACGAACAGAACTGATGACAGCAAGTAAAGATTCGAAGAAACAGAATTTAACAATTAATGAGGAGAGAATGGAAATTTATTGAAAATTATGAAGCCATAATTAATCAAATTATGAAGCCACAATTAATCAACAATATGCCTGTCAACATCTTCATGCAATATTTTGATTTAGAAAGCAACACGCTTCCGCGAACCGGATAGCAATGCTATGAGCATGCATGATATCAACAGTACAAGAGAGACTTGACCTTAACTCCAGCTAGAAAGGAATCAACCCTAAGACCCACGGCAACAAAAGGGTGGTCCCTGGCAAAATTCAATAGAAAATTCCACTTTGATAGGAAAAACAAATAAAACTGCATGCAGGAAAAAATACCAAAAAAATGGGTGGTGTAGCGACGCGCTCTCCCTGGGGAGAGAAATCTATTGTGACAAAAAAGAGAAATACAAGTACTAATACAAGTACAACGTAACATATATTCAGTAAGGATTAGATTAGTTTAATCTAATAGTAATAATTCTAGTCTGAATTTATTCATACTTCACAGTTTTATGGGTACTTCTCATTTTAGTTCAGTTTAGTGTATCCAATTTTCTTCTCTTTGATTTTATTATGTTTCAAGCTGTATTTAATTAACTCAGATCTATTTCATTCATTTTAATATTATTCAAAGTTGTATATAATATTGTCTATCCTTTTAACTGAAAATCGAATAAATCCTGAAATATTCTCATACAGTGAAATAGTCAACAGGTACTTGTTTACTTTTCTCTATCTATCTGTATTTATTTGTTTATTTTCTTCTTCTTTTTTTTTTTTTTTTTATAAAGAACTTCATTAAAGAAAAAATTAAAAGAAAGATTTCTCTAATTCTGTGAGTCCTGTTGATAGTGAGCAACAATACTCTGTGTGCACTGTCTGGATTAGTTTTAAACATGGTATTCTTGATTCACGTGCACCCATTTTTCCCCTCCTGTCAAGGTAGCCGTACTTTGTGTTCAGGTCCGACTGATTTACGCCAAAGAGTTTCGCGTTTTCATGACTTTCCAAACGCTGATATATAGATAATTGAGTATCGCCATGTCTTTTACTACGATCTGTTTGTGTTCACACATTAAGGAGTTGAAGGCGCAAACAGGTCTGCGTATCTGAAGACATGCAAGAAAAAAACAACAAAAAGGTAACAAACAAACAAACATCAACAACAACATCAACAACAATCACAAAACAACAACAACATAAAAACACAATGATTTCATCTTTCAAATATCATTTCTTGCTGTATATGTTACCAAATCGTGTTGACTTGAGTCCACCTTACTAACCACTGGCTTGTCACATGCCCAAGCAACTCGAGTGGGTTCTAAATGCTCAGTCCACATTACACGTCAGTCGTTAATATAATACTCTGTTCAAGATACGAGAAGATTAGCAATTCTAACCTCCGGCAGATTCACCAAAGAGAAAGTTGACCAGGGGCCGTATTCAAGACAAACTTCACTTTGCCTCAAGGCAAGTCACCCTTGATATGGCAGGGACCCACGGGTACAGTTTCCCTTGAAGGTTTATTTAGTCAACTTCGTATTCAAGAAACGCGCAGTGCACTAAGGCAACTAACCCGTCGTCTATTAAAAAAAAGAAAAAAAAAAGATCCCAGTGATTCCCTGATGTACATGCTCTTCTCACCCCACTACAGTTGAGATGAGTCCATTGTCGAGAGAGTTAGCAAAACACGTGCTGTCAACAATCCGATTGCTACAAAAGGATCCGCCAAATTTACCTCTGCTTCGTGTGCAGTCACCCTTAGGCAGGTAGTAAGGGTAAATTTACGTTCGTGTTTGTAGACCTGACGGATATTGCTTTCCCTCGGGCAGTTTGCCTTGCCTCAGGCGGATTACTCGCAGGTACACATTTACCCGCAGTCACGATGGTTTCTTAAATACGGCCCCAGAATGGAACGTCGCTAAACGACAATGACGCCAGTAACACTGCTGGTGAGACCGTATGACTGACCCCGGTGTGCAGGTGTGATGGAGTAATTTTTTCACGCACTCGGGGCAGGCTATCGTGGCGGCAGAGGTGACAACCATGTCCTTCCTGGTTTGTCCTAATGTAACAAAAATAGAATTTCCTGAAGAACCCTTCGCGAGTCTGCAACCAGCAACATACCCATCTGACTTTTTCCCGCGTTTCTTTGCGGAAAACAGGTTCTACCTCCACTTCCTCTTTCTTTCTATCAGTGTATTTTTTGTCTCTGTCTCTGAGTGTGTGTTCTTCTGTCTATCTCTTTCTGTCGTTGTCTCTGTTTCTCTCTCTCTCCCCTCTCTCTGTCTGTCTCTGTCTGTCTCTCTGTCTATGTCTGTCCGTCTGTCTGTCTCCTACGAATACTTTTGAATTTTGACAAGCTACAACTAGCCCTATGGGCAAAAAATTTGGGCTCCCGAGTTTGAGACAAGAGGATCACTTACCCCTCGCCCCGTACTTGTCTAACTGACCACGCGCACGTCTACAAACAACAGGCTGTTGACAATACAAATCGAGACGGGTCAAGTAACACGAACCAATAAAATAGTCCAGTCCGAAGTAATCTGCGCGAGACAGCAGCAGGTCGACAGTGCCAATACGCAGAGCTTGTTTTAAACCCGAGGAAGAAGCAGAAGAGGGGGTGGGGAGGGGGGAGGGAGGGCCGAGTAACATCCCTTGCCTTGTGCTACTCTTCATGAATGGAAAACATGTTCAGTTTCATTTGAGGTCGTCTGCCACAGCGGTCGTTTTTTTTTTTTGTTTTTTTTGTTGTTGTTGTTGTTTTTTCCCCCTCGCTGTGTCTTTTTTGAGTTGTGATTTGGGGTATCAGAAGTTTGGGGGATTTAGCTATTATTGTGTTCTTTGCGTTTCTGTTTCGTGTCATTTAGGAATAGGGAGTTTAAAGGATGGCAAAGAAAATGTAATGTGTCTTATGTGCGTTGCTGACTGTGTCTGTGTATCCGACACTGTTTACAAGAGTTACATATATTTAGTTCACATCACTCTGTGTCTCCGTTTCTCTGTTTGTCTGCCTCTCTTCTTTGTTTTCTCTCATAATCTCACATACAATCTCTCTCTCTCTCTCTCTCTCTCTCTCTCTCTCTCCCTAGTTTCTCTCCCTTACGCTCACTCTTTCTCTCTTTCTCTCTCAATCTTACTCAAACTCTCTCCCTCCCTCTCGCTATCTCCCCCCACACATATTCATCACTTTCTTTCTTTCTCTCTGTCACTCTCTCTCTCTCTCATTCTCCTTCTGTCTTCCATTCTCTGAAACCCTGCACCATCTCCCGCTCTCTCTTTGTGGAGGGAAATAGAAGTTCAACGACAGAGGGGAAAACCCCACCCCATACTGGTCAGTACCACCCCCAGCTAAGCCTGCCCTGTTACAAACGGGTCATTGCTATGCCCGAGGAGAAGATACGTCCCTACCGTCCAAACATGGTCCACCCCACCTCAACACACCCCACCCCACTGCACACCACCTCCCACCCCCAGCTCCTCCCTCCCTCCCTCTCTCTCTATCTCTCTCTCTCTAGGGAGGCCATCTTGACGAGTCAACACCAAGTTGTGGCCCCTGTCCTGTGACGGGAGGGCGCCACCTTAGGGCAGGGTCACGTGTTTAAACAGCCGCTCACTACCTGCCAGATTCCTTGGCGCGTGCAAGGGGAAGGATGCACGGGGTCTGGGGGTATGGGAGGGTGGGGATGGGGAGAGAGAGGTGGGGGGGGGGGGGTCTCTACCTCCTCCCGGTGGTGGGGTTGGTAACTTACTTCCTGGGGGTTAGCTGACTCCTTCGGCTGCTGATTTCTACCTCTGTGTGCGTGCGTGCGTGCGTGCTTGCGTGTGTGTGTGTGTGTGTGTGTGTGTGTGTGTGTGTGTGTGTGTGTGTGTGCGTGTGTGTGTGTAGGGTTGTCTCTATTACTGTCTGTTCCTCTCCGTCCTGTTTCCATTGTGATCGGTGTCCCTCTAGATCACTTGCCGAAGTAGTGGGTGGTTCACTGCCATTGCCCAGATATCTGGCGAGTCCAGAGAGGGTCGAATCTTCTGCAGTCATATCATGCATGCAGCTGGCTCTGTCCCTCGAAAAGAATTTTGATTAATTTAACCTTCGCCGTACTTTATCGGTGCAAAAATTACCAATACTTTCATTTGAATCTTCATAACTCAGTTTTATAACGTTTGATGGAAATTTCGTAACTGTGTCTGTGCATGATGCTTGCATATCCCCACTAAAATAGTGTTGTTTTGTTCGTAAGCAAATTGTTAAATAAGCAAAGAATTCGTCACTTGATAGCCCCTGGTTTCTGTCTCAGAAAATGTTTATGATTATCCTCTTCCAGCGTTCCCCAGTTCTCCCACATTTCCTCCCTTTATTTCTTATGTATTTAGTCAGTTAGTTATCTATAAGTTTATTCTGTCATCTTTTATCTCTGTAAAGCATTGTGTGTGTGTGTGTGTGTGTGTGTGTGTGTGTGTGTAATGACGAAGGAGTTTAGTTCTTAACGTGCACTCGTTTTCCTCCGCGATAGTTCTGTTCTGTGTATATTTGGTCAGCCAGTTGTAGACAGCATCCTTTAAGACCCCGTGTGAAGCATACTGTACACAACTCTTCTTCTGTGTCAGTGATAGTTTGCCGGACAATGCTTGCTGGACCACTTGTGGGACACGCGAGTTTTGCACCTCCCTTGTATGCTCTTTGATCCCCAACGTTAATGTGCAGTTGTATATCATTTGTGTATTTTCGATACCAAGCAAATGAAAAAAAAAATCAAAGAAGAAGGAAGTGCTGTAGAGTGACTTCAAGTTTTAGTTATTTGAGAATGACGCAGAAAGCGAAAGCCCTCCTCTCTCTCTCTCTCTCTCTCTCTCTCTCTCGGGGGGTGAGCGTTGTTCAGCCAGGCGGACAAGTCACGTTTGGAAAACTTCTGCAATTAATTCATGTATTTTTGTTAATTACTCGTTACCTACCTTGTATCTTCATCTGGAACAAATACTCCAGTGCAACCATGCCTCAGGAATCACTTGATTTCAGAGTCAAGTGCGGAGTGTTTGTCTCCGTTTTTATAAACTTCATGTGCAAACGTGCAAAAATGAAGCTGGCCATGACAGTCCGTGTTTTGACAGTGCGCACATCAGCTGACCGGTGTCATGGTAGGTTTGGTCCTGGCCGTTTTCTGCTTCAGTGACCTTCTTCTTCGCTGTGGCGTTGTGGAATCGAACCCCGGTCCCAAGTCAAACAGTTCCCTGAGGCGACAGCGGCGGACGTCGTAACAGCACGGACCCTTCCACACTCCCCACCAACGACCCGTCGACGACCCCTCCGACTTCAGCTGAGGGAGGAACGAAGGCACTGACACTGGAGGACTTCATGGGTTTCGTGACGAAGTTCGACTCAGAGATTGACAGCATGTCGGATGACATAAAAAAATGTTAAAGACTCTGTCGGTGGTCTGAAAGAAGAGGAAGTGCAGGAAATGAATGACGCAATGAAAAAAAGCTAACTGCAGAAAATGACTTATTAAAAACTCAAAAACAAAGAACTGAAAGAGAAACATGAAAAATCAGAAGCTAAGACTGATGATCTTGAAGGAAGATCTAAGAGAAACAACCTGATATTCTATGGTGTACCGAAATGTGAAAATAAAACAAGAAGTGACTGTGAAGACCGACTGTGTGACATCATCACTGACAAATTCGAAATTACAAAAGACATAGAATTTGACAGAGCACATCGCTTGGGTGGCAGAGAAAACTCCCCGATTATAGCAAGATGTACTTTTTACAAAGATAAAGAACTGATACTAAAAGAAAAAAGAAAATTGAAAGGAAGCTCTATTTTTCTTGGGGAAGATTTTCCCAAAGAGTACGCGACATCAGGAAGCGTCTTACGCCCTACTTAAAAGTCGCGAGAGCAAATAAAAAAAACGAACCACAATGATACTTGACCACCTCATCAATGGCCAAAAGTTTGTTCTCGATGAGAATGATCAGCTCAAACCAGTCAAATAGGGATTCGGCCTGCCCAACGTTAATGCAAGTAATTCTGTACATACACATGAACTATGCCTCTCTGACACTTTTCAAAGGTAGCGCAGTTTAACCCAGCACCGACCTTCACGTGGCACACGGGTGACACTGAAGACGGAGATGTTGGCAGAGGAAACACTGTGTGTGTTAACTGTGTCACAACTGATGGGGAAAACAGTGTTCCTCCACAAGCAGTGCAGACAAATGGATTTAACATGGATACGGTGGGGAACAACGGATTTTCTGTGCAGGACAAAATCAATGAGGTATTGTATGAAAGCGTGAGGGAGGTTGAAAGTTTAGGAGAGGATGGAGGCATGAGCGAAGAACAGATGTGTATGAACGCAACGGATCTTTCTTGTATTGTTGATCATTTTAGTGTTGGCATTGTTGGTACACCTTTTCATTTTTTACACTGCAATGTATGTGGGCTTTCGAACAAACTTTATGATAAACATTTTCATGACTATATTTCTACTTTTGACTTTTGACTTTGTTTGTCTTGTCGAAACTTTAATTGAAGACCTAGATTCCCGTTTGTTCCCCAGTCACGCTGTGTATTCTGTAAACCAGCAGTCAGACTGACTCGGCAGGGACAGAGGTCAGGGGGTGTGGTTTGTTTGATAAGAAGTGTGTTTGTTCCCTTTGTTAAAGAACTTGCGTACGACGCAGATAATATCTTATGTTTTTTACTTGACAAAAAGTTGTTTGGCTTCGAAAACAGTATAATTTATATGTGTGTATATGTTCCTCCTATGAATTCTCCATATTATGCTAACTTTGGAATTGACAGTGGGATAATGTGTGTTGAAGATGTGTTAGTTGAATTATTAATGACTGAAGATAAATCTGATATAATCATATGTGGGGACCTGAATAGTAGAACATCAAACAACTTTCCTATATTAAATACCCAATTTGACAGTTCCTCCTTTTCAAAAGACAATGGCAATATTCCTTTGATAAGACAATCTGAAGACTCAGAACTTAACTCATATGGTAAATTGATTTTGAATATGTGTATTTCATATGGTTTATTCATTCTAAATGGAGACCTACAGGGTCGCTACACATACGTCTCTGACTCAGGTTGCAGTGTGAATGATTATTTTCTGTTGTCTGAAGATTTATTTAATGAAATACAAACAACTTGTCATCTTAATGTGGCTGAGAGAATAGAGTCTGATCATCAGCCTTTAGAGTTATATTTTCTTTCAAAAAATAAAACGAATTATAAGGATAACGTTCCTCACGAACACACATTTCTCGAAAAGTTTGTCTGGAACACTGAACATGCACACATATACTATGATAATATGAAGTCTTCAGAAACGAAAGAGTCATTGGCTTACACCACACAGTTAATCGATCTTGATGTAAATCACGCTGTCGGTGTATTTAATAATTGTTTAAAGAAACAAGCTGAATGTATGAAAAAGAGATCTTTGCACATCAGAGGAGAACAGACCCATGGTTTGATGATGAATGTAAAGCCACTAGACGATCTGTCAGGAGACTGTTTAGGATAGCAAGTAAATCGAAGGAGTATAGGAGTGAGTTTTGTAAAGCGAGGAGAGAATACAGACATTTAGTTAACAGAAAAATAAAACAGTATAATAATGCAGTTCTAGACAGGCTTATTCTTTCTGTACACCATCAAAGGGAATTTTGGCAAAATATGAGAAATGTCTCTAGTAAAACGGTATTTCATGTTTCTGAGATATCTGTGGAAGAATGGTTTCATCATTTTAAGAATGTCCTGGAAAATGAAAAAAATCTCTGATGAAAATGTGAATATGTCTTCAGATAGTGACAATCATAATGGTGTATCCAACATGAATGAATGTGATGTTGAATATGTTGTTGATGAGTTTGATTGTTATGTATTGAATCGTCCTATATCTAAAGAGGAAGTGATGACTTATAAAAAAAAAAAAAAAAAAAAAAAAAAAAATTGAAATG
>JAAQRG010273433.1:0-7500 GCA_011634625.1 Babylonia areolata | reverse complement strand
CAAGCGCACACACACGCACGAAGGCACACACACGCACACACGCACGCACACACACACACACACACACACGCACACACACGCACGAAGGCACACACACGCACACACGCACGCACACACACACACACACACACACATATGTTAAAAGAAAATTCATCATCAACATCTACATAACACATTCTCACATTTCATCTGACAATTCATGCCTGTCTTTAGCAATTTTGTTTTGATGCGAAATGTAATCATTTATTTCATGCATTTGGTTGATTGGTTGATAAATCAAATGATCATTTTCACTGTTCATGCCTTTGTCCAAATGCTAATTCTAAAGACGATGTTATCACAATAAACTACTTTTAAAAGCTATTGAATCAATGAATGAACAAACGAATAAACAAATACAATCGTATATATTATATATTTTAAAAAAGAATCAAAATAAATGAATAAATAAATAAACGAATTTCATGAATGACTGAAAGAATGAATGAATAAATGAATGAATGAATGAATAGGCTTATCTGTATCTTTGCATCTCGAACGCTATGTTAAACGCTCATAATCCTCATAGCCCTAACACTGTATTGGCCTGCGAAAACAGCAACTGTACAATCGTGCATAACAATTTCAGGAATTCTTATATCATCTTTACCATAGCAAAAAAAATGTGTCTTTTTTAAACATCTGTAACTGAAAGCGTGTGCGTACATGTGAGTGTGCGTACGTGAGCGCAAGTGCATGTACATGCGTGAGCGTGTATGTGTGTGTGCGCATGAGTGTGCGTAAGTGTATCATATGTGTATTGGTGTATATAGAATTTGTTTTTTCCACTTCTGTGTCCTCATGTTCTGTTGCGTGGTATAATGCACAATTGTATATGTGAGGCGCTTAGAGCCCATTATATGGGAAGTTTGCGCCATATAAGTAGAATGCATTATTACAATTATTAGTAGTATTGGCGCTCTTCACAGACAAGACGTCGATCCTGAACAGGTGGTCGGAACATTTCCAGGCCCTCTTCAGCGCCAACCGCACGGTTCAAGACTCGGCAATTCTCCGCATCCCACAACAGCCAGTGAAATTACAACTGGACGAGCTACCAACCCTAGAAGGGACTGTCAAGGCCACAGAACAGCTGAAAAGTGGCAAGACAGCAGGTGTTGACGGAATTCCGCCGGAGGCGTGGAAGAATGGAGGCCCAGCACTACACTCCAAACTCCACAACCTCTTTGTCTGCTGCTGGGAGCAAGGCAGACTACCACAGGACCTCCGTGACGCAGTCATCATCACCCTGTATAAAAACAAGGGAGAAAAGTCGGACTGCTCCAACTACAGGGGGATAACTCTGCTCTCCATCGCAGGCAAGATCCTCGCCAGAGTCCTCCTAAATCGGCTGGTGCCTACTATCGCCGAAGAACATCTCCCACAGAGTCAGTGTGGCTTTAGAGCCAACAGAGGCACCACTGACATGGTCTTCGTTCTCAGACAGCTACAAGAAAAATGTCGGGAACAGAACAAAGGACTGTATGCGACATTCGTCGATCTCACGAAAGCTTTCGACACCGTGAGCAGAAAAGGTCTGTGGGAGATCATGAAACGTCTAGGATGCCCCCCAAAATTCCTCAGCATGGTCATCCAACTACATGAGGAACAGCGTGGACAGGTCAGACACAGCAACGACCTTTCGGAGCCCTTCCCAATTGGAAATGGAGTGAAACAAGGTTGTGTCCTCGCGCCGACCCTCTTCACGATCTTCTTCAGCATGATGCTCCAACAGGCCACTGAAGATCTTGGCGACGACGACGGTATCTTCATCAGATACCGCACTGATGGCAGCCTATTCAACCTGAGGCGGCTACAGGCCCACACCAAGACACTGGAGCAACTCATCAGAGAGCTTCTGTTTGCCGACGATGCTGCCCTCGTCGCCCATACAGAAGCGGCCCTGCAGCGTATAACGTCCTGCTTCGCAGAGGCTGCGCAGCTCTTCGGCCTAGAAGTCAGTCTGAAAAAGACGGAAGTTCTCCACCAGCCTGCCCCACAGGAAGAATTCCACGCTCCTCACATCAACATCGGTGAGACAGAGCTGAAGTCGGTCCACCAGTTCAGCTACCTAGGCTGCACCATCTCGTCTGACGCCAAGATCGACAAGGAGATCGACAACAGACTTGCAAAGGCAAACAGCGCATTCGGCAGGCTGTACAAGAGAGTGTGGAACAACAAACACCTGAAGAAAGACACAAAGATCAGCGTGTACAGAGCTGTTGTACTGCCTACCCTGTTGTATGGCTCCGAAACCTGGGTCACCTACCGGCACCACATACGACTGCTTGATCGCTTCCACCAGCGCTGCCTTCGCACCATCCTCAGCATCTACTGGAGTGACTACATCACAAATGTCGAGGTCCTGGAGCAGGCAAAGACTATCAGCATCGAGGCAGTGCTGCTAAAGACCCAGCTACGTTGGGCAGGGCACGTGTCAAGGATGGAGGACCACCGCCTGCCCAAGATCGCGCTGTATGGCGAACTGTCCACTGGCCACCGTGACAGAGGAGCACCCAAGAAGAGATACAAAGACTCCTTGAAGAAAGCTCTCGGTGCCTGTCACATTGACCATCGCCAGTGGTCCGCAGCAGCCGCTGATCGAGAGACCTGGCGACGCACCATCCACCAAGCTGTCTCCTCCTTCGAAAACAACCGCAGGGCCAGCCTTGAGGACAAACGCAGAAGGAGGAAGAACCGCGACGCTGCAGCCACGAACCCAGACCAGACTTTCCCTTGCAACCGCTGCGGCCGACTCTGCTTTTCCCGCATTGGCCTTGTCAGCCATGAGCGTGCCTGCATCAGACGTGGACAACGCCCTTCCTAGATCTTCGTTAGCGAAGCCAGGCCATGATGATGATGATGAGTACTAGTATCATTATTGTTATTATCATTATCATTATTATGTGCGTGCGTGTGTGTGCGCGCATGTGTTTGTGTTTGCGCATAAGCGTAGCTGTGTGAGTGCAAGCAGACCTGTGAGAGTGGAACAGTACCTTCACAAACGTCCTGGTTGTTCCGGTCCCTGCGCAGGATGTACCCTTCCTGACATGCGCAGCGGTAACTTCCGACAGAGTTGAGGCATTCCTGTTGACACCCTCCATTCATCTCCTGGCACTCGTTCACGTCTGCACACAGGTGGGTGTTTTGTTTTGTTTTGTTTTTGTTTCATTTTGTTTTGTTTTTGTCTTCTTTTGTTGTTTTTTATTTTTGTTTTTGTTATTTTGTTTGTTTGTTGTTGTTTTTGTTGGGTTTTGGGATTGTTTTTTGTTGTTGTTGTTGTTGTTGTTGTTTTTTTGGGGGGTTGTTTTGTTTTGTTTTTGTTTTTTGCTTTTTGTTTTTATTTTTGGGGGGGGGGTTTGTTTGTTTGTTTTTGCTGGGTTTTGGGTTGTTGTTGTTGTTTTTTGGGGGGGGGTTGTTTTGTTTTTGTTTTTTGTTTTTATTTTTGTTTTTGGTTTTTTTGTTTTCTTTGTTTTTTTGTTGGGTTTCGGGGTTGTTTTTTTGTTTGTTTTTGTTTTTTGTTTTTTTGGGGGGGTTGTTTTTTGTTTTGGGGTTTTTTGTTGTTGTTTTTTTTTGTTTTTTGTTGTTTTTGCTGTTTTCCTTTTCTTTTTCTTTTTTTCTTTTTTCTTTTTTTCGTTTTCTTTTTTTCTGTGTGTGCTTCCGTTGCAATGTCTTCTTCATTGTGTGCGTTTGTATTGTATTGTGTTGTATTGTGTTACTCTTTGGTCACAACAGAGACAGACAGAGACAGAGAGAAAAGGAGATTTTTAAAACAACTTGAAACAGCGACACATTTTTGAATTGATCAGATAGGATGAGTATGCTCATTATGGCCTATTTTTCATCATCCCTTATTCAAATTTTGTATGAAAAAAAATGGGGGGAAAAAAAGAAAGAAAGAAATTAATTCAATTTCTTTATTTCTGTACCGTTTTTCAAATAAAAGTTGAACGAGGGTTTGTGAAAAAATAGTTCATAATGACTGATTATTCAAAATAAAAAAAGAGAGGGGAGATGAATCCATCTGACTGAAAAACCACAACGGAAGTGACGCAAGGGGCCCTCACCCTGGCAGCGGACGCCATCAGTGGTCAGCTGGTAACCAAGGACGCAGTCACAGCGAAACCCCCCGCCTGGCAAGGTGACACACAGCTGTTCACAGCCCCCGTTCCGCTGGTCACAGCTGGAAATGGCTGTCGGCAAATAATGAATAAATGAATAAATAAATAAATACAAGAATAAAGAAGAAGAAGAAGAAGTTCAGTCCAGTTACTCAAGGAGGCGTCACAGAGTTCGGACAAATCCATGGTCACAACTGGAAATGGCTGTCGGCAAATAATGAATAAATGAATAAATAAATAAATACAAGAATAAAGAAGAAGAAGAAGAAGAAGTTAAGTCCAGTTACTCAAGGAGGCGTCACAGCGTTCGGACAAATCCATGGTCACAACTGGACATAGCTGTCGGCAAAAATGATTTAAAAAAAAGTAGACGAATAAGTAAATAAATAAATAAATAAGAAGAAGAAGATGATGATGATGATGATGATAATGATGAACAAGAAAAACAAGAAGAATATTGAGCCTTTAATGGGTAAAGAATTAGGCGCAGTAAAGACCTTTTTTTCTTCTTCTTTTTTTTTTTAAATAATTCTGCCCCTTTAACGACACAAAACATAAAAGTAAAGAACGACACAAAACATAGAAATAAAGAAATAAAATGAAAGACACTAAAATAATTAGAACGACGAATAAGAATAGTAACTAGAACAGTCTATCAAAGGTAATAAAGCGAGGAGAAGAAGAAGAAGAAGAAAATAAAATAAAATAAAATAAAATACAATGAAATGAAATTAAATAAATTGTTGTTCGCCATCTTCAATCACCATCTCGTTATCATTATATACCAGAACTTCATAACGTATTATCTGTCATCATAATCAGTATCGTCCATCGTCATAACTATGGAAACAAACGGGAGTAGGCCTATGTACAAGTCAATAATCTTTAAGTGTAAGGAAGACAAAAAAAAAAAGACAGGGGGAAAAAAGACTGAAAATAGAAAACTGAACAAAAACAAGTAACAGTTTTTTGCTGCAATAGCATAGCTGAAGACTAGACACTGAAATGCACATCAGTGCTTATCCTCTCTCTCTCTCTCTCTCTCTCTCTCTCTCTCTTCCCTTTGTCCTCATGGCTAACACGTAGGTATATATGATACTGAGAGAATACCCACAAATAATAACAACAATACTGCTACTTCTTCTAGTAGTAGTGGTGGTAGTAATAACCATCATCATCATCATCATCATCACAATCATGACAATAAACGACAACAACCGGAAGTGGCGGATCTGGAGCAAAAAGGCTAAACTCACCTCCGCATGTAAGACCGTCAGGGGCGAGCACCAGGTGAGGCGGACACGAGCACTCAAACGACCCCTCCAGGTTAGTGCAGGAGTACTCACAGCGGTCGCCTTCGCTCTCTTGGCATTCGTTGACGTCTTTGGATAAGAATCAAAGCATTGGAGAAGTAACTAGGTAGATAATGCACAGACTGGTCATCGACTGGTTTATTCCCTGGTTAACTGACTGAACGGTTGATTGCTTTGTTAAAATAGGTAGATAACCGACAGATTGCTCATCGACTATATATATATATGGCTCTGGGGAGTGTTTTTCACACAGAAACTTGGCAGTGAAAGAGGTAGCTACGTAGATAAAAAAAAAAAAGAATACTAAGAGTGAAACTGACCAACACAGGTGAAGCCATCGGCATGAAGTTGGTATCCAGAGCCACATAGACAGTGGAAGCTGCCAGGGTCGTTCTGGCAATGCTGCTGGCACCCTCCATTGTTCTCTGAGCACTCGTCAACGTCTGTCATAGACATCGGTTAATTATCTGATTATTCAATTGTTTAATTATATAATCAATTAAAGGTAAATTAGTAGACTGGTTCATACAAACTCACAAATAATCAACAAATAGTAAAGAGTGGTAATTCTCTCCATTCACGAGGTACAAATCTTCAAGTAAATGTTGCTTATGCTACCGATTCAGCTAGCACACAGGTAAAAAATAAATAAAAAACGGTTCATTGGAACAAACCCAGACACTTCCTCTCTTCGGTTCTTCTTCGTCTTCTTCCTCTTCCTCCTCCTCCTCTAGTTGTAGTAGTAGTAGTAGTAGTAGTTCATCGTCATCATTAACATCATCATCATCATTATTATCGTTTTTGTTATTATTATTATTATTATCATATCCTCCTCATTACTATCATCCCAATTGTCATTATCCAGTGTTGTCATTATAATTATGTCATTCTTCTTATTCCTGTTATGAATATGATGATGATCATGGTGATAATAATGATGATGAACAACAGCAGCAGTAGCAGTAGTAGTACCACCAGCGACAGCACAGTAACAGCAGCAACAACAACAACAACAAAACAGCAGCAACAACAACAACAGCAGCAACAACAACAACAGCAAACAGCAAAAACAACAACACCAGCAGCAGCAACAACAACAAAACAGCAACAACACCAGCAGTAACAACAACAACAAAACAGCAAACAGCAACAACAACAACAAAATAGCAGCAGCAGCAACATCAACAAAACAGCAGCAACAATAACAACAGCAACAGCAACAGCGACAACAACAAAACAGCAGCAGCACCAGCAACAAAACAGCAACAGCAACAACAACAACAACAAAACAGCAGCAACAACAACAACATCAACAAAACAGCAGCAACAACAACAACAACAAAACAGCAGCAACAACAACAACAACAACAACACCAACAACAACACCAACAACAACAACAACAACAAAACAGCAGCAACAGCAACAATGACAACAGCAGCACCAGCAACAAAACAGCAACAGCAACAACAACAAAATAGCAGCAACAACAACAATGACAACAACAACAAAACAGCAGCAGCACCAGCAACAAAACAGCAACAGCAACAACAACAAAACAGCAGCAACAACAACAATGACAACAGCAACAAAACAGCAGCAACAACAACAAAACAGCAACTACAAAACACCAGCAACAACAACAACACCAACAACAACACCAACAACAAAACAACAACAACAACAACAACAACAACAACACCAACAACAACACCAACAACAACAACAACAACAAAACAGCAGCAACAGCAACAATGACAACAGCAACAAAACAGCAGCAAAACAGCATCAACAACAACAGCAGCAGCAACAACAAAACAGCAGCAACAACAACAGCAGCAACAACAACAAAACAGCAACAACAACAAAAACAACAAAGCAGTAACAACAACAACAAAACAGCAGCAACAACAACAACAAAACAGCAGCAGCAACAAAACAGCAACTACAAAACACCAGCAACAACAACAACACCACCAACAACAACAACAACAGCAACAACAACAACAACAAAACAGCAGCAACAGCA
>JAAQRG010273427.1:0-12882 GCA_011634625.1 Babylonia areolata | reverse complement strand
AGCACAGAGCTGATACGATCCATGTCCACGTTGGCGTAATCCTTCCGCGGGGAGTCGAAGGCGCAGGGAGGTGGGAGGGGTAAGGGTTTGTCGTAGGTGGACGGCAGCAGCGGTTCGTTGCCTGTGGTGGAGGAGGTGGTGGTGCTGTCGGTGGGCGGTGGTGGTGGTGGTGCAGAGTTGGGGTTGGGGTTAGGGTTGGGACTGTTGTTGTGTGGGTTGTCCTGTTTCCGCAGGCTGGGGTTCTTCCTGGGGGGTTTCTTGGGCTGCTCCTGTGTGCGTGTGAGTGCGTGTGTGTGTGTGTGTGTGTGTGTGTGTGTGTGTGTGTGTGTGTGGACAGAGAGACAGGTGTTTGGTTTACAACTTCTAAAAATAAATTTGGAAATTCCAAAAGATGAGAGACAGACAGACAGATAGATACATATAGATAGATAAACAGACAGACAGATAGATAGATAGACATATAAGACAGACTGACAGACAGGCTGATGGACGGACGGGCAAACGGACAGATGGACAGACAGAGAGATTTAAGGAGAGAGAGAGTGGGGAAATAGTTGGGGGAAAAAAGAAACATAAAACAGAGGTATATGCAATTGAAAAAGCAACATTACAAACACTAATGTTTAGTGAGCCAACTCACTTCAAAAGGAAAAGGTTGTTTGGAGAATGAATCATGTGCCTTTTCTGGTAGCTGTTCTTTTTGCTGTTTTTTTGTTTGTTTGTTTTGTTTTTTGTTTTTGTAATGTAATAGTGTTACAAATATATAATCAAAATGAACATTACTTACATTTGTATAATTATACCATAACCTTGTATTTACTATTACATTATCACAGTATAACATTTTGCTGACCATTGTATAATCATAGTGTAACATTGTGTTTACTATCATACAATCACAAAATAACAGTGCTAGCTATTGTCTAATCATAACATAACCTTGTGCTTACTATTGTATAACCATCATGTAAACGTTGTGTTTACTATTCTACAATCATACTTACAGTGCTGACTGTTGTATAAAGTTACCATACACACTACAACACAGGCAGATGCCTGACCAGCTGCATCAGCCACAGCAGTTAGTCAGGCCTTGAGTACCGTAAAGTTCGGTCTATTGAGCGCACTAGTATATAAGCCACACCCACTAAATTTTGGAAAAAATTGAACTTTATACATACATATGCCACACCGGTTTATAAGCCACACTTATTTCTGGTACCGGAACACATACTGATACTACAGAAAAGCAGGACAAACAAAAGCAGGAACAACAAAAAGAAAAGCAAGCGAAAATACTGTCCGAGTTGAAGAGAACCAGCACAGCTTCCTCCGCCATCTTGTCACTGACTTTAGCCTCGCTTTCACTTCATGAACATGAAGGTGGAGGTCGCTGCTCATTCATCGCTTGCACTGTCGTCTGCTAGGTCGATCGCCTTCAATTTGAAGGCTGCATCATAGGCATAACGTCGTGTTTTCGGCATGATGAGGGTGTACGCTTGAGCAGAGTAGAACTGAATGCTGATCTGAAGGCTTTAATGTGTGCGGATTTGATTTATAAAACGTGAACAGTTAGCACACTATCCTGAAGCTCATCCAAAAATTCATGGACAGAAATCATGATTTTGGTGAGCTGAAGGGCAGCTAAGAATAGACGAGAACGTGACACTCCCGGGATCGTTAAAATCCGCAAATAAGCCACATCATTGTATAAGCCACAGAGGTTGAAGCTGGGGTAAAAACTTGTGACTTATTGACCGAACTTTACGGTACATGCATTTCTATTTGTGTACCAATCCGAGTGGACGTCTAGAGAATTATGCCAGAGGACAACCCTTTTTTTTTTTTTTTGCTGCCCCATCATCTGCACCGTTTCAGTGGCATTACTCCCATGCCGCTCATTTAGATTCCTCCATACACAGCCACACCCCGGTTCGTCGATCACAGTTCCAGCGTCGGCAGTGCGCAGAGAACTATCAATGTTAGGTCGCCAGGAGGCGACACACCAGAGGAGACCCTGCACTGCTGCTGATCACTTTAGTGGTTTTCAGTGGTGCCTGTTCTGATATAACGTACTTAGGACACCAGGTACTAAGCCCCGAGGGCAACCGCTTTGTTACGGTGGGTACTTTTACAGGGCGCTAAGTGCGTAGCTACACACACACACAGGACTTTAATTTATCATCTCATCCAATGACAAGACCCTCAGTTTGGTTTTTCCAGTCAAACTTGGGATAAAGGGCAATAGTGGGAATCAAACACACACCCTCAACGACACTGTACTGGCAGATGAGCATCTTAACCATTCTGCCACCTTCCTCCTCCTTACAATGTGTGTGTGTGGGGGGGGGGGGGAATGGAAAAACAAACAAACAAAACAACTGATGACAACTTTTACCCTTGGCCCCGTCATAGGGCTGGCATCTCGTGACTTGTTCAGCTCCTCTGCGACCACTCGGGACTGGCCTGCAATGAAATCCAGCAACTGATTACATGTTCTGAAATTCAGTTAATCCATCCACACACAGTTTTATTTTTGTCCTGAAAGTGAATTTAATCATCATCATTTTTACTTTGAAATGTTTTTTCTGTTGCTTTTCATTTCACAAAAAAGGCATGCATACATAAAACATTCGTCTAACTCTCAAAGTATTATACAAAGTTTGACAAGGCATATGTGTGCACACTTTTATACACACACACACACACACACACACACACACACACATGATAGTCGTGTCCGACTATGACCATCAGAACAGCAGAGGAGGCAACTGCTGTTCCGACTATTTGGGCTAGAATTTGATTATAGTGGAGAGTGTCTTGGCCAAGAGGGTTTTAGGACAGTCGGCGTTGGGATGGTTCCCTAAGGCCAACCAGCCCACAAGGCTGCAGCACTAAGCGCCAGTGCAATTTTGCCTTCTAGTTTGAGAATCATAGTCCTTCACAGAAGACCAAGCTGTAAATGATTTCCCATTGACTGGAGAAACCATTGATAATACAGCTCTCACTTTGCTGTTGGCCCAAATGTAAACTTATGTCAATCTGCGATATAAGCAGAGTGTTGTGCACTTACAAGGTACACATTAAACATACATTCATGAATGTGTACCTACAGAAGTGTGACTTAGGTATTCAATAAACATTAAACATTAATAGAGAACACTTCAGACATCCTGGCCGACAAGCTCAGTCATATTTCACTTCTGCAACAGCCCTTTATCGAAGAGCATATGCGTCAACAGTAATCAACGGTTTGATCCAATCATGTGTTGATCCATGATTAACAAACAAAATCAACTCAACCTTTCACATAATTATTTGAGTTAAATATCACTTGGATATTATTTGACTGTAGTGTCTGGCCTTAACTCTCTCCATACGAACGGCGAAAGAGACGACGTTAACAGCGTTTCACCCCAATAACCACCATCAAAATATTACCAGCGGAAGGCTCTTACACTGAAGAGGTGAATGTTGACAAAGAATACCACAATTCTGATGACGGAAGCTAAAGGTTGGGTCATTGAGACACCCACTGGACATCCGAGGGGTCTGTGTAGAGGAGAAGAGAGGACTGGCCGTACTGAGTGAGTTAAGAAGAAATCCAGTGTGACAGGTACACAAATGTATTAGCATTTATTTTGTGGCACTCTGAATGAATGTGTGGTTGAGATTGCGCATGCGTGTTGTTGCTTGTGATGCTAGGGGAAGCAAATGCGTGTTGTTGCTTGTGATGCTAGGGGAAGCAAATGCGTGTTTCTTATGATTTTATTGTGATCATCGCTCCTCAGTGTCAGTGAGTACAGTTCTGGAAAGCTTAATTGATCCCGTCACAGCAACTGTAAGCCAGAGCATGAGAATCGGCTGGACCGGACGGGTCCTAGTGTTTCAATGTTTGGCCTGTTGTCACACTGATGAGAGGCTCGCGCATTGTAGCACATTGTCGCGCATTGTAGCGCATTGTCGCGCGTTGTAGCGCGTTGTCGCGCACTGACGCATTGACGAGATCACAACAGAGAATCTTTGTAAAACGATCTTGTGTGCGGTGTTCATTCCCTTTTTCTCCCCCTCTTGTTCTTCCTTACCCTTGTGTGGAAAACGCTGTATCGAAGATAGAACCCACCCCAACAACTACAACACAAACACACAACCATGCACTCAAGGCCTGACAAGCACGTCGGGTATGCTACTGCTGTCAGGCATCTGCCCAGCAGGTGTGGTGCAGCGAATATGGATCTCTCCGAATGCAGTCACGCCTCCTAGAGAGACTGAAACTGAAACTGAAGCTGAAGCTCCCGCCCGGCCATGTGATCACAGGGTGGCTCTCAGCTCACCTGTGTCAGTGACAGGGGTGGAGTTGCGGTCAGGTATGTCCACGCGCCGATTGCGCAGCGAGATTCGAGGAGGCAGGGGAGGGGGAGGCGAGTGTGGTTCTGGTGGAAGGGTCTGTACACTGAAACAAAGATGTAAAGTACACTGAAACAAAGTGTCCACTGAAATAAAGTGTCCACTGAAAACAAAGATGAAAAGTACAATGTAGCAAAGTGTCAAGTACACTGCAACAAAGTGTACAGTACACTGGAACAAAGTGTACACTGGAACAAAGTGTACAGTACACTGAAACAAAGCACAAAGTACACTGAAACAAAGTGTGAAGTGCACTGCTGTAAAGTACACTGCAGCAAAGTGCAAAGTACACGGGGGGTGGGGGGGACGTAAAGTACATTGAAACAAAGTGTACAGTACACTGAAACAAAGTGCAAAGTACACTGAAACAAAGTGAAAATGCAAAGTACACTGAAAAAAAGAGAAAAGTACACTGAATCAAAGTGTACCGTACATTGAAACAAAAGTGTACCGTACACTGTAAACAAGAATAAAGTACACCGAAACAAAGTAATAAGTACAATGAAGCAAAGAGTAAAGTACATTGAAACAAAGTGCAAAGTACAAATGAACAAAGAGTAAAGTACACTGAAACAAGAAACAAAATGCAAAGTACAATGAAAGTGAGAGTAAAGTACACTGAAACAAAGACATAAAGAACACTGAAACAAGGACTTTAAGCACACTGAAACAATGACATAAGGTCCACTAAAACAAAGTGTGAAGTACATTGAAACAAAGACATAAAGAACACTCAAAGTAAGTTTAAAGTACACTGAAACAAAGACATACAGAATACTGAAACAAAGTGTAGAGTACATTGAAACAAAGTGTAAAATACACCGAATCAAAGACATAAAGAGCACAGAAACAAAGTGGAAAGTACACTGAAACATGATGTAAAAAAAAGCACACTGTAACAAAGACTTACAGCACACTGAAACAAGGACATAAGATCCACTGAAACAAAGTGGAAAGTACACTGAAACATGATGTAAAGCACACTGTAACAAAGACTTAAAGCACACCAAAACAAGAACATTAGATCCACTGAAACAAACACATAAACTACACTGAAACAAAATGTGAAGCGCACAAAAACACTGAAACAGACAAAGTACACTGAAGCAAAATCAAAGCACACTCAAACAAGAACGCAATTCTTTATTGAAACAAAGATGTACAGTAAACTGAAACATAAACACAAACTATACTGAGTAAAACAAGGATAAAAACTGCACTGAAATAAAACATGACGTGTACTGAAACAAAGACATAAAGTACACTGAAGCATAATGTAAAGTACACTGAAACAAAATGTGAAGTACACTGAAACAGACACAAAAACAAAAGCTACACTGAATCAAATGGTAAAGCATACTGAAACAAAGACAAAAATTACACTGAAACAAAGATGTGTGTAGAACATACTTTTCACCAGTATCACTGTAGCTAAGGTAAACTGTTGTCATTTTTCTACTCCAATGAAAATGCAAGATCACCAAAACTACAATGCTCCAATGAAAACACAAGATCACCAAAATCACGATTCTAAAGTGAAAAAACAAGATCACCAAAATTACTTATGCTCGAATGAAAATAAAAGATGACCCAAATTACTATGCTCTGATGGAAATATAAGATTACCAAAATGCTCCAATGAAAACACAAGATTACCAAAATTTGTCTCTCTCCCAAGCAGTCTCCACCCACTCTCTTATTTCATCTGCCCGTAAACACACGCACACACAAAATACACCCACCCACACCCAGACGCAAAACGACTTCACACACACACACACACACACACACACACACACACTGCCTTGCAGTCACAATCACATCAGGAGTCCTAGAAGGAACAGGACAACACCCCCATAAGCTGAACTGGGTTATAACCATACACAGACAAATGAGTCACATCCCCCATAAAACTGAATTAGGCTCATGTAGACAGAATGATCATAGTGACGTCAGTGATCAATTGCATTATGACCTGCGTGATGTAACAACACGAGAGTGTGCAATGATTGATGTCACTATAAATAGAATGTGATGTCACTATAAATAGAACGGTGCAAATGACAGTAGGCACAACGAGCCATCGGTCAATGCATCAAACTTTCATCCAAAAGGTCTAGAGTTTGAGTCTTGAGTCTTAGCAAATGGAAAAATGGTGGAGATTTTCCTGATATCCCAGGTCAATATTTGTATGCATCTGCTAGTGCCTGAACCTGGTTTTTTTCCCTTTAACTCTTGAGCGTATTTCCCAAAGGAGCACTTGAACCTTTTCTATTTTTAATGTTAATTGTATTTCCCAAACTGCACAAATGCTCTTGTCTTACATTTATCAAAATCCCATTTCTCATTGTCATATCATTTCCACGTGGAACCACATGGAAACAATAACCATGCAGGCTGTATAGTATCTTGGCATATTTTATCAAGCAGAAAACCAAGACTACATAACCCATGACAGAAGTCAGAGAGTCATAGAAACATCAATAACAACACCCTGGTATGCAATAGTGATTGACCCTAAACACAGAATACAGCTGCCAAACAGCAGGACTAAAAATAAAAAATAAAACACAAAAACTTACTGAGATGAATGCAATGCATTTTTTTCTTTTTCTCAAGGCCTGACTAAGCGCGTTGGGTTACACTGCTGGTCAGGCATCTGCTTGGCAGATGTGGTGTAGCGTATATGGATTTGTCTGAATGCAGTGATGCCTCCTTGAGCTACTGAAACTGAAACTGAATGCATTGAAAAAACAGGTCAAACATTTACGTGGGATTTCAGATAGATGCAGTAAAAAAAAAAATTTTTTTAAAGACAGATCATTAGGTCATTCAAACAGCCAGGTCCAGAGATGCCTACCCCTGTCAAGTGTTTGTTGGAACAATCAGGAAATTTGGTTAGGAACATTTCGGATTTGGTTAGAACACTCTGACATTTGGGGTAACTTCTGTTCCCGCCACTGCTTCTTTACAGCTGACACATCTGTGGCACTGTGTTGCTTCCCTGGTTTTTGTTTCTCTTGTTTCTTACGATCCATGGCGGACTGCTCTGTTTCGAGCCTCTCGTTTTTTTCCTTACACTCCATAGCTTAAATCCACCAGGCACAGATACTGTTTGACCGAAATGCAACTTGATTCAGCTGCGTTCTCCCTTGTTTGGGCAAACAATTAAGCTGACGGGTCCACTCAATGCTGTTTCAATATAAACATGCACACGATTTGCTGAGCATCGTCACATGAGACCAAGGTTAGTCGTGACTGGCCAGACCTTGTGATTGACAGGTCAAGAGCATCTGGGTAATGTTACAAAAGGAAAGCATGTGACCATGCTATGCAGTCAAAAATGAACTCATCGGAACAATTTTGACGCTGGCGCAATGTAGGAACAAACTGCGATCAAGCTTCATAAAATATTGCGAAATCCTAACGGTTGGTATTTCTGCAGGTCTGAGTTCAGACTGATGAAACACGCCAAACATTTGGGTCATATTTCACATGAATGCAATGCAAAGACAGGTAAACCACACTTGGGTCAGATTTCAGATGGATACAATGAAAAACAAGCATTTGGGTCAGATTTCAGAGGGATGCAGAGAAACAACAACTCAAACATTTCGGTCGGATTTCAGATGAATGCAGTGAAAAGACAGATCAAACATTCAGGTCAGATTTCAGATGAATGCAGTGAAAAGACAGGTCAAACATTTGGGTCAGAGTTCAGATCAATGCAGTGAAAAGACAGGTCAAACATTTGGGTCAGAGTTCAGATCAATGCAGTGAAAAGACAGGTCAAACATTTGGGTCAGAGTTCAGATCAATGCAGTGAAAAGACAGGTCAAACATTTGGGTCAGAGTTCAGATCAATGCAGTGAAAAGACAGGTCAAACATTTGGGTCAGAGTTCAGATCAATGCAGTGAAAAGACAGGTCAAACATTTGGGTCAGAGTTCAGATCAATGCAGTGAAAAGACAGGTCAAACATTTGGGTCAGAGTTCAGATCAATGCAGTGAAAAGACAGGTCAAACATTTGGGTCAGAGTTCAGATCAATGCAGTGAAAAGACAGGTCAAACATTTGGGTCAGAGTTCAGATTAATGCAGTGAAAAGACAGATGAAACATTTGGGTCAGAGTTCAGATCAAGGCAGTGAAAAGACAGATCAAACATTTGGGTCAGAGTTCAGATCAATGCAGTGAAAAGACAGATCAAACATTTGGGTCAGAGTTCAGATCAATGCAGTGAAAAGACAGATCAAGCATTTGGGTCAGAGTTCAGATCAATGCAGTGGGGAAAAAAAAGGTCAAAATTGTGGGTCAGATTCCAGATGGATGCAGAGAAAACAGGGATCAAACTTTGGAAGAGTGGATGAAAGTGGCGAAAGCAGTTCTGAGTTCAGAGTTCAGATTCGCCATGGAAAGACACAAAAGAAAAGAAGTGTGGGAACAACATTCTCAAGCAGTTTGGGAAGGGAAGGAGTCCAACAAATTTACCTCAGATAAGCAGTATGTCGTCTGAAATTCAGTTTAAAACAACATGATTACTCTGAGAAAAAAAAAAATTCAATTTGGATCCAGTGACACGTGACATGTATACATGACATTCTTTACGTGCCAGAAATGGGAAATGGTAAAAGCGTATCAAGACACCAGTACTGGAGACTGGGGTGTCCATCTAGAGAAGAAGAAGAAGAAAACATCAGCGCTAACAGTACCCAACAAAGCAAACATCTATACTACACGCTGTATGTGTCCAGTTTTTCATAATCGTAATAAGAGGGACAAGCCATTCTGGTTTCAGACGTTTAATCCATCCCATAAATCATAGCGTACCAGTGTACACCCATGATTACATGATGTCTTCTTACCAGAATACAAAACACATTCAAGGAGAGAGAGAAAAAAAATACACATGCATATGCTTGCATGCACGCAAGCACACACGCACGCACACACACACATACACACACAAATACAAAAAAACTAAAGAAATAATAATAAAAATATCAAAGACATAGCATGACAAATATAAACAAATTCAAGTTTCAAGTCTCACCATAGCAAACACTCACCTTTACAAGATATCAATTTACAGTTTAAAAAGTCAAAACTTAAAAAAAAAAAAAAAAAAAAAAACCAACAGAAAATACCTCACATAAGCATGCGTGCACATACACATGCATGTACACATGCAAATACATGTGCATGTACACACACACACACACAAACACACATACGCTCCCACACACATGCACATATGCTCACACACACACACACACACACACATACGCTCACACACACACACACACACACACAGCACACACACACACACACACACACACACACACACACACAAACAGCACACCCATCCCATCCTCACTGACACACACCACACACACAAACTCCCAACAACACAAGCATACAAGTTCAACTGCACAACACTGATCACACAGCACAAAAACTGCCTTTTTCTAACAGTCAGTCCCTCACCTGTATCCTTTACAAAAGCCTAACAAGAGAGGCAAGGCCTTCAAGACTCACTTGTGACACACTTAAAAAAAAAAAAAATCCAATCGTTAAAATGTGTTCTGTATTTGTTATTATAAAGCTTCGTGTTAAAAAAAAAAAAAAAAAAAAAGTCCTAACCAGATTCGAATTAAGTCCCCTAGCATTAATTACAGAGTTCTTTCCCTTTTTTACTATCTGCACCAAAACGTTTGCAAAATAAATAAAACTTCCATGATTAGCAAAATAAGTTCCTGTTTGAACAAGAAAATGATAATAATGACTGCTCTTGTTGTTGGGTCAGAATATCAGATCAAAGTGCCACGTTTAGAGAATACAAAAAATATAAATATAACAGTAAATGCAGTTTGATATAATTAGGCTTCATTTTTTTGTTTTTTTGTGTTTTTTTTTCCCATCCCAGTGGTGCAATATTGTTTTAAACAAGATGACTGGAAAGAACTGAATTTTTCCTATTTTTATGCCTAATTTGGTGTCAACTGACAAAGTATTTGCAGAGAAAATGTCAATGTTAAAGTTTACTATGGACACACAGACACACAGACACACACACAACCGAACACCAGGTTAAAACATAGACTCACTTTGTTTACACAAGTGAGTCAAAAAGGATACTTTTCATTACTTCAAGTGACGGGCGCAATAGCCGAGTGGTTAAAGCGTTGGACTTTCAATCTGAGGGTCCCGGGTTCGAATCACGGTGACGGCGCCTGGTGGGTAAAGGGTGGAGATATTTCCAATCTCCCAGGTCAACATACGTGCAGACCTGCTAGTGACCCCCTTCGTGTGTATATGCAAGCAGAAGATCAAATACGCACGTTAAAGATCCTGTAATCCATGTCAATGTTCAGTGGGTTTCCAGAACATACCCAGCATGCACACCCCCGAAAACGGAGTACGGCTGCCTACATGGCGGGGTAAAAACGGTCATACACGTAAAATCCCACTCGTGTGCATACGAGTGAATGTGGGAGTTGCAGCCCACGAACAAAGAAGAAGAAGAAGAAAATTACTTTGTGGGCTCTACAATATCAATTCATAATTCAGACCAATTCATATCTATATTCCATGAACCCACTTATTTCTTCCATGCATGTTTGTGTGTGTACGTGCATGTGTGTGTAAGCACAAGAGTGTGTGTGTGTGTGTGTGTGTGTGTGTGTGTGTGTGTGTGTGTGCCTGATGGGACATATAACTGTGAAATGCTTTGAGAAGTCTGAAAAGCACTATGTAAGCATACTATTTCTATGATCACCATTATCAAACAAAAGCTACACTGAAAAAAAATCAGAAACTAGAATAGCGAAACTGTTGTCAAGCCTACTATTTCTTATATCCTCATTGTTACTATCACAATCATTATCAAACAAAAGCTACGCAGAAATAAAACCAGAAACTAGAAAAACAATAGTGAAACTGTCATCAAGCCTACTTTTTCCATTATCCTCATCATTACTATCAATATCATTATCATCGAACAAAAGCTACGCAGAAGCAAAAGCAGAAACCAGAATAAAGCAGAGAAACTGTTGTATTTGTATTTATATTTGCATTACTCTTTTTTGTCACAACAGATTTCTCTGTGTGAAATTTGGGCTGCTCTCCCCAGAGAGAACGAGTCGCTACACTGACAGCGCCACCCTCTTCTTTTGTAGTTTTTGCTGCCTGCAATTTTAACAGTGTTCTTATTGGAGTGGATTTTTCAACAGAATTCAACCATGGACAACCCTTCTGCTGCTGCGGGTTATGTGCGCTAAGTGCATGCTGCACATGCCACCTCAGTCTATCATCTCATCCGAATGACTAGTGTCCAGACCACCACTCAAGGTCTAGTGGAGGGGGAGAAAAAAAATACTGACAACGGCTGGTGTGATTCGAACCAGTGCACTCAGATTCTCTCGCTTCCTAGGCGGACATGTAACCTCTAGGTCAGCACTCCACGATAACACTCAGCGATAAGTTAACTCTCTTTCGACCGTCGCCTGCCCTACCTGTCGGGCTGCCTGAAGAGAGCCGATTCCAAACTCTCAGCGATAAGTTAACTCTCTTTCGACCGTCGCCTGCCCTACCTGTCGGGCTGCCTGAAGAGAGCTGATTCCAAACACTCAGCGATAAGTTAACTCTCTTTCGACCGTCGCCTGCCCTACCTGTCGGGCTGCCTGAAGAGAGCTGACTCCAGACTCTCCCCGTACACGGAGCGGGGCTTGGGGATGGGGCGACGCCCACTGGCAGGGGAGGCCAATCTGGCGGTGTGGCTGGGGCCGGGGATGCCGTTGATGTCTCGCTCCCCGTCCGAGTCCGGCGTCCGCTGGCTGTTGACGTGACCTGGGGATCGTGCATCACATCACGGTTAGATTCCTCAGTTTTATCATTATCATCATTATCATAACCATCATTATCATTATTATCATTATCATTATTAATCTTATCATCATCATTACTATTATCATTGTTATTATCATCATTATTATTACTGTTGACGGGCGCAATAGCTGAGTGGTTAAAGCGTTGGACTTGCAATTTGAGGGTCCGGGGTTCGAATCTCAGTAACAGTAACTGGTGGAGATTTTTCCCAATCTCCCAGGTGAACATATCTGCAGACCTGCTTGGGCTTGAACCCCTTTCATGTGTATACACAAGCAGAAGATCAAATACGCACATTAAAGATCCTGTAATCTATGTCAATGTTCGATGGGTTATGGCAACAAGAACATACCAAGCATGCACACCCCTGAAAACAGTGTATGGTTGCCTACATGGCAGGGTAAAAATGGTCATACACGTAAAAACCCACTTGTGTACAAACGAGTGAACGTGGGAGTTGCAGCCCACGAACGAAGAAGAAAATTATTACTATTATTATAACATGAGATCAGCAGATATGCTGGTATCCATGCTCAATTATCAAGATTTTTTGTTTAATCATTTGTCTGTTTGTTTATTGTTTGTTTG
>JAAQRG010273421.1:1279-12895 GCA_011634625.1 Babylonia areolata | reverse complement strand
CAGTGAAAGGTGTGTGTTGTCACAGGACACAGACAAAGTGAAAGGTGTGTGTTGTCACAGGACACAGTGAGACAGTGAAAGGTGTGTGTTGTCACAGGACACAGTGAAAGGTGTGTGTTGTCACAGGACAGAACCAGTACTGCTGGAGCTGTTGCTGACCTCAGGACTGACGCAGCCCCCACCCCTCCACCAGTTCTTCTCCAAGCTCAGCCCTCAGTGCCGCCACTGGTACCTGCACTACCGCCGCCACCCACAGCCCCTGAAGAAGTTGGCGCGGTGCTGTGTGCGGCGTTGTCTGGGGAACACCATCCTGCACAGCGCCCCCCTCTTGCCCCTGCCACGCCCCCTCATCCGCTACCTCCTCTTCTCCGACGCCGTGCTGCACAAAGTCTGATGGTGGCTGCACTGTAGTCTGCTAGTCTTTCACACACACACACACACACACATATATATATATACAATATATATACACAGATATAGAGAGAGAGATCTGCCTGAACTCTGTGTTAAATTGTGGGTGCAGAATGTGCCAAGGGGGGACGTTTGGTACTGGTTACCCTGTGTACAAGGTTGTAGAAAGTTCTGAATGTGTGTGTGTGTGAGAGAGAGGGAGAGAGTGTGTGTGTGTGTGTTGTTGTGTGCTTTGTGTCTGACTGATGTGGGACTGTAGAGGTGTGTACAAGGTTACAGAAAGTTCCAGATGTGCATGTATGTGTGTGTGTTGTTGTGTGCTTTGTGTCTGACTGATGTGGGACTGTAGAGGTGTGTACAAGGTTACAGAAAGTTCCAGATGCGCGTGTATGTGTGTGTGTTGTTGTGTGCTTTGTGTCTGACTGATGTGGGACTGTAGAGGTGTGTACAAGGTTACAGAAAGTTCCAGATGCGCGTGTATGTGTGTGTGTTGTTGTGTGCTTTGTGTCTGACTGATGTAGTTTTTTATTAGGCTAGGTTTGAAAGGGTACAACAATTCCCAAAGAAGACACCAAGGATTTCAAATGTGCATGGACAGATTGAAATGCATGGCTTTCACCTCTGACCTGCCACTTTGCATACTGGTCAGTGCAGGTCTGGGGTGCATGCATACTTAAAGTACTTCAAGTCACCAGAGCAAAGTGTGAATTTGTATGCCTTGCTCTTTTTTTTTTCTTTTTTTTTTTCATTTTCATATAATTATATACATCTTCTGGACAACTTAAATATCAGTCCCTTATAACATAATTATATAGATGTATATATATATATATATATAGATAGATAGATATCACTACTTTCAACAATCTTAGAATTCACACCAAAAATACATTCACCAATGCACTCATCCAGACACTGACTGACAACGCAACTAACATTCAATGTGAATTTTCATATTCATTTGCACACAAACACATTCACATTCACACACACACTTACACCCACACCCACACACATCCCCCCCCCCAACACACACACACTCACACACACACAGAGTAAAACAGCCACTCCAGCTTTCTAGCACACTGGAGTTATGTACACCCATGTCAACACAAAGAAAAACGAGAAAGAAAAAAAAACAAAGAAAGAAGAGACATAAACTGCGTTTCATGACCAAAGACGACTTCTGCCCGACACCTCCACACAAAGATCATCATGCCATACAGGAATGTCTTCCGATCACAGACAAGACTACCACGCAACACTCATTTGCGTTGTTC
Organism: Babylonia areolata; assembly: GCA_011634625.1. Classification (NCBI taxonomy): domain Eukaryota; kingdom Metazoa; phylum Mollusca; class Gastropoda; order Neogastropoda; family Buccinidae; genus Babylonia; species Babylonia areolata. The sequence continues at coordinate 11,204 of JAAQRG010273421.1, read as the reverse complement.
ACTTCTGCACGAACACGGCAACACCTACACCTACTCGGTACGAGAACATTTGCATGCAAATTTTAACACAGTGACCACAAGCGGGACAGTTTCAAAAAAGCTAGCACAGACCAAAAGTGCCCCATCTGTAAAGCAGTAGGTAGTGTTACGTATAATGTCGTACCTCCTGCTTTGAATTCAATTGTAAATAATTCTTCCCTTCGAGAAAAAAAAAGAAAAAAGAAAAAAGAAAAAAATAATATATATGATATAGTCATATCTAATGCATCAAACGACAAAGTACTCAAGGCAAGGCAAGCGTATAAAGCACTGACTTCGCATAGTTTGTCATAAAGAAAAAATATTTTTTTAAAAAACAAACAAAAAAACTTCTTTCTTTTTTTTAAAGAAAAAAGGAAAAACAAATGTTTGGACATGTTTGCTATATTTATGATCAAATTTGATATGTTGAATATCTGTCACAGGTAAAAGAATTTATCCACACATGCAAACATCCACAAACACACACACACACTCACATACACACACACTCATACCCCCCCACCCCCAACCTTGCCCACACACAAAGTTACCATGCAGCCAATTTCAGTCACTACACAAGACGCTAAATAAACTCAGAAAAACAGCAACACTCTATCACCTCCATGCACTGGCATTCAAGAAAACCCATACAACCCGGAAACTTGGACTTTTATCAACAAATCTTCCACTTTTAAAACAAGCAAACAAACAAAAAACAAAAACGACAGAGGCAATATCTGAAACAAACAAACAAAAAAACAACAAAAACCCCCAGTCCTTTGGATGAGACGATAAACTGACATCCCATGCGCAGCATGCATTTAGTGCAAAGAAAAGAACCCAAGGCAACAAAAGGGTAGTCCCTGGCAAAATTCTGTTGACAGAATAAAAAGCAACAACAACAATAAAAAAAAAAATAAAAAAAAGGGGTGGCACTGCACTGTAGTAATCTGCTCTCCCCAAGCAGAGCAGCCTGAATTTCACACAGAGAAATCCGTTCTGACAAAAAGTAATACACAATACAAAATTCCTTCTCTAACGGTGTACAATGTATGATTTGATTCTTAGTAAATAAACAAACAAACAAAAAAAAAAAACCCCAAAAAACCAACAACAGAGAGTCAGTATCAGTATCAGTATCAGTAGCTCAAGGAGGTGTCACTGCATTCGGCAAAATCCATATACGCTACACCACATCTGCCAAGCAGATGCCTGACCAGCAGCGTTACCCAACGCGCTTAGTCAGGCCTTGAGAAAAGAAGAAGAAGAAGAGAGAGTCAAAGACATACAACAAAACTGAGTGACATAAAAACAGATAAGCGTGTGACCGTGTGGATGTTCAAACTCCAACCACAAAATAACAAAATAATTAACAGTCATGATTTGATCACCAAAAAACATCCAGATAGATACTCCCGGGTCTCCTTCATCCCAGGAAAAAAACACAGAAGACTGAAAAGTCTCCAACATACCCAATACTTCAGATCTTCCTCCAAAATCAAAACAGCCAGCCTTGCAATCTTTCTACGAATCAACCAAAACACAAATACGAGCAAACAAAACCCCAGCAAAGAGTATCTGGCACTTAGCAGAATCACATTCAATGAAAAGGAGCACCAGCAAACAAGCTATAATTACGTAGCCCGAAATATCCAATGCACAAACACATACAAGCAACAACTATCAATTACTTCACACATACCCCAAAAGATGTCCGACAGATGAATGGTCACAAAGAAACATTATTTTCTTCACTGATTTCTATCAAACACACAATAATGTTACATGGTCCAGACTGATCATCAACAATAAAAATTTGATTTGGTCCAGTTTTCATATAGGGAAACTTTGGAGGTTTGGTCCAAGTTTAAGCGAACATTAGGTAGTGGTCCTTGGCTTTGTTATCTGTGATAAATCGGATTGTTAACTGGTCTTTTTATAAAATCATAAAAAGAAAGACAGTGTTTATTGGTCTTATTCACTGTTAACTTTGTGATATGAAGAACGTGAAGGGATTTGTCCAGTTACAAATTAGTGTATGTGTGTTTGTGTGTGCGTGTGTGTTTGTCTGTCTGTCTGTGTGCGTGTATGCATGTGTGTGTGCGCGAGTTCGTGCATGCTTGTGGGCGTGTGTGCGCGTGTGTATGCATGTGTGTGTGTGCCTACATGCATGCATGTGTGTGTGTGTGTGTGTGGGTGTGTGTGTGTGTGTGAGCATGCGAGTGTGTGCATGTGTGTGTGTGTGCATGTGTGTGTGTGTGCGCACGTGCGCGTGCGTGCATGCGCCCTTGTCTGTGAACACCGCACAGGTGTCTGCATGTTCATGACCCAAAGATCACAGTGACTTGATGAAGCTGTCAAGCTGGAGGACTTGAGAAAGTAGACAACCCATGGGAGCCACTCCCCTCTCCTCTTCCACCCCACTTCATCATGTCTCTTCACACACTACACAGTCAGTCATCACCAAAAACTGTTCCACACTTAAACTCTGCATCAAGAAAAAATAATGTACAGAAGCTGTGAAAAATCTTGTATAAAAATAACTGAGGCATCTTCATGAATGTCTACAAAAACCAACATCTTCATGAATGTCTACAAAAACCAACAACATCTTTATGGATGTCTACAAAAGCTATCTTCAAAAAATTCTTTAAAAAAAAGAAAGAAAAAAAAACACGTACCATGTACCTGTCTCTCAACTTATGACTGGATCACTGTCCACACATGAGAACAGAAATTCACTGTTCGACATGTGAAAAAAAACCAAACCCAAACAAACCAGCAGACCATGCTGTCCATGCACGCTAATCAATTAAAGATAAGCCTCTCTGGACACAAGGCAAATAGCATGCAGAAGTATGTACAGGGGAAATGCCGCAGTCATGTTTTTCCACTCACTATCCCATTCCCCACCCCTGACACATAGAAACGTAAAACCTTCACATGTATCAAGCTCCAACCCAGGGAATCACATCAACAGTGTCCACCAATGGCAGATGAGATCAGAATGCACACAGTTTTTCACAGCCACACAGTCTCTCTCTTCATCTTTTCCACAAGTAAAGAACAACCAAGAAAAAAACAGAATGACGACAAACACTAGTATTTTTCTCTCACACAGATTTCTTCTTGATGATTAAAGGTCAATGGCCCAACTGCCTTTTTCTGCCATTGTGTGCACTTAGTAATAACGGCATTTTCTGTTCTATTCTATGCCACAAGGATGACCACTTCATTTCAAACAAAACAGCTCTCTCTCCACTATAAAAAAAAAAAGTCTACATTTTTGACACGATTCAATTTTGAATATGAAAGCATGTTTTCTGTCACAGAAAGACACCTAGCTGAACAAACAAACAAAAAAAAGATTTATAATCTATACATCACATTATCAGTATCATGACAACATTCTTCCACCTACGCAAAGACAACTCTGATATCAAACATTCACTGTCCATGACAACAGAAATGTGCCTGTCAATCTGTCAGTTTGTTAAAAAAAAAAAAAAAGCAACAACATCTTGACATACCTAGAAATATGGTGACAAACCTCCATCAGTGAAGGAGAGAGTGCTGATTTCACACTTTATCCATGTGTCAATCATTCCTATGTGAGTGAATTGCTGTTCAGTGCAAGACGCTGATTGGCTGAGCAGACGACGGGTCTGGAGGACGCGTCTTAGTACTGCACTGTCCGCAAAATTTGGCGAAGAGAGCAAACTGAGGCTGAGTTTGCATCAGTTTGACAAAGATACAGTTCCAGACACCAAACCTTTCAAACCAGTGACTTTCATGCTCCGACAAATGTAAATGAGGACAAATATCATTTCGTGAAGAAAAACACCAAAATAAATGACAATTGGTAAACAGTTTCAGAAAGACTACACAACTCATATGACATTTTTAAATGTGTCTGTGCTATTAACAAACAGAGGTGCAATTTCAAGTGGGTTTTTTTTATTGACTCAAAAAAGCACCATTATGGTGACCGCAAATTTCAAAGGCATCAGACTTACTCTTCATGCATAAAATATTTGGGGCTTTCTGGTTAACCGACACGTCAATGTTGACTAGGACAGGAAAAAATCTCAGAATCTTGCAATGTGAACTGGTAAAATTATCAATGCTGACAAGTAAAAGGAAAAAGTTAAGCATCTTGTGTTATGTATGTGAACCAGTAAAACTATCAATGTTGACCAGAATAGGAAAAATCTTAGAATTTATACTGTGAACCAGTATAACTATCAATGTTGACGAGTAAAGAAAAACCATGGAATGAGGCATTGTGAACCAATGAAACTATCAATTAGACCATTTGATCATCATTATACCCACACTCTTTACATCAACACACTTTGGACAGAAATGAAACAAACAAACAAAAAAATACCCCCCAACCAAACATCCAGTAAATCACCTTGCGATAACACCAGTGTGTATCTTTGCTTTCATTCCATGACATGAACCTTGGCCAGCAGTTTTCACAGCATTCAATACTTCAGACACCCTCGGCGCCATCAATGTCAAGTCAAATACCTCATCTCTCAGCCTACATTAAAAGCTTCAAATACCTCATCTCTCAGCCTGCATTAAAAGCTTCAGTCATCTGGAGGTGTCAATAAAAGTGTTAGACAAAGCTAAACCATCGCCCATCTAATGCTGCCAGTGTCAGACATTGGTTCTGTTGCTGACCTCTCTCAGTGCTTCAAGTAGTCCACTGTCGTCAGTAAGGTCACCCCCCCTCTCCCTCCTTCATCACTCTTGAACAAAAAACAAACCGTTCACTTTCTATGCTACGTTTGCATAGTAACTATGGGCTTACGATCCCCGTCCCTTTGAAGATGACTGTCAAATAACGTCTTGCTGCTGCAAGGAACAGACATCCCACAACAGTGTCCGCCCTCTTCCAGAAAACAGACAACTGTTGTGTGACACTTGCTGGCGCCAGTGTGCCTCCAGCCCTGGACTGCAGAGCCCACTTAAGTTCCCATCATTGAAAACACAGACTGTGTCATCTTTAGAGAACACAGACAGAGAACACAGACTGCGTCTTTGACTGTGTCAGAACACAGAAAGTGCGTTGGGAAAACACAGACTGTGTCATCTTTAGAGAACACAGACAGAGAACACAGACTGCGTCTCTGACTGTGTCAGGAGAACACAGAAAGTGCGTTGGGAAAACACTGACTGTGTCAAGTAGAAATAAGACTGGGGGTGCTAGGTTTAATTACTACTGGTCATCTATAGAGAACACAGAACACAGACTGCGTCAAGTAGTAATAAGACCGGGGGTGCTAGATCTTATTCCACTGGTCATTTTTAGAGAACACAGACTGGGTCATCTTTAGAGAACACAGACTGGGTCATCTTTAGAGAACACAGACTGGGTCATAGAGAACACAGACTGGGTCATCTTTAGAGAACACAGACTGGGTCATAGAGAACACAGACTGGGTCATCTTTAGAGAACACAGACTGGGTCATCTTTAGAGAACACAGACTGGGTCATCTTTAGACAACACAGACTGGGTCATCTTTAGACAACACAGACTGGGTCATCTTTAGAGAACACAGACTGGGTCATCTTTAGACAACACAGACTGGGTCATCTCTGGAATATGACAGACTACCAAGAGAAGAGACAACCTCCATCATGCAACTGCAATTTGTTATCAGACAGCTGTACTACTCCATGGCACAAGCTGAGCGGTCAGAGCTGTTCCATGGATATGCTTCAACAGGCCAAGCTGCAGGGGCTGTGGAGGCACTCCAGAGGACCACCCATGTCCTCTCAAGGGCTGATCTTGTGAACTGAGAACAGGAGGAAGAAGGAGAATCCACCCTAGTCAGTCACAGCACTGACATCTCAGCTTGTCCTGAGAGCAATGTCTGCTTTGTGAAAACAAAAAACTTCAAAACCTTTGCCCTGACAGTCGTGGACACATGGTTTGCCATCAATTTATGGGATGTTATGCGGAAAGCCATGTCTGCTTCATAAAAAAAAAAAACTTCAAAACCTTCGCTTTGACATTTATGAACACATGGTTGGTCACCGATTTAATGTCTCTTCACCAAAGTGATTTCAGATGGAGAAGGAGAATGTGCGTGCAGTGCGCCGGTGTGCGTGAGAAAGCATTCAAACTGTGTATGTTTACACATCTGACAGCAAAGAAAAACTCAGAATGAGCTGGGAAATTTGGGGAAAATAAACAAAGTAACAGAATCAAATTAAGAAACCATGAAATCAACTGACCGGTAAAAATGGACAAGTGCCTAATGTCAGAATACTAACAGGCAATTAGCATTTGGATAATCTAACAAAAAACATCTTTCAGTTTAGGATGAAGAGTTCAGACATGTTTGTAACTCTGTTGTGGAAAGCTCTGGAATGAACTTTCTTTTTCTTTTTTTTTTTTTAAATATCTCAAAACAAGAAAGAACATTGATGAACACATTTCCACTGTTTTACATCCCTGAAACAGAACCCCCCTCCACTCCAAAGAACCGCACAGACACATATACACACAGACAGAGAAAAAAAAAGAAAAAAAAAAAACCACCAAGAAAAAAAAAATCCTAAGAACTACACAATCGTACATGAGTGTCCCTGTGTTTCTGGACGACATTTCAGCTTTCTCAGACACTCCCATCGCTTAAGAGTACCATCATGACCCAAAATCACAGACACATTTCCCAACCCGAGCCATGTAAAACTACACTGATCAATAGAAATTAGCATGAACCACTCAATCGCAATTTGACCAAACCCCAATATGTTCGCGGCCAGTCTGCTCATGAGACTAGCCCAGTTTGTCTGAGATCATTTGTGTGAGTGGAAAATTTCTTTATTTAAACTGTTTCTTCCTGATCGCCACACTGCTTCAGTAAAAAAAATAAATAAATAAAAATAAAAGGTTAAAGTTCCCATATTTTTTTAGAGCCGTCAGGGCACTAAACTCATATCCACTGTGTCGAGGGCTCAGCATGGGAAGGCCGGGCCCAATCCTCTCCTTCCGCCATTCTAACCTTCCCAATTCTAAGTCAGGTCGCCATTCACACGTGGGTGGAGTGAAGAAAACTCGAGTGACGTCCCTTTCCCCAAGGACTCGACACCATGCCGAAACAGGTGCCCCGAACCCTAGGCACTGAATCGGAAGACCAAGGTCTAACCAACCATGGTGCCCTTTGCTTCCACTGACAAGAGTCAAGCCAAACAGCATCCCACCAGGCAGCTAGCTATATCGCTTTTATTTAAGATTTGTTGTTTCATATTTTTATAAATCTGCAACAACCAGTATTAGTGGATAAACAGATTCCAGTCACATGCGCCACAATAACTTAAGTAGCTGATAAAGTATGTACAACTGACCAGCAATGAAGTCAGATATTGCTGTTAACTGAATAAAAAAAAACAACCAAAAAACCAAAAAGACAAAATATCAAAGACAAATTTCTGTCAATTCACAAAGATGATAAATTTCTGTCAATTCACAAAGTAGTATCTTATTTTAGACTGAGCGACTGCGATTCTTAAGGTGGGATCTATGTAAGTACGTGTTTGTGAAAATGGTCCATCATAACATACATTATTAGCATAGCTCAAGTAGTGGTCATGAAAACTCTAACAAAGTACTGTTGGAAACAGCACTGCAACGGTGTTCAAGAAATACATCAACAGTTGCCTTCGAAAGCCTAACAAATCTTACTCTCTTTCTTTATCAACACAACAGTTTCATTTTTCTTTTCTCCATAAACATCCTAAACGCCTTCTTTTCAAAGCTTCTCATCCTCCTCTGAAAACAGCCAGTTCCACCAATAAACATGCCTGAACACTTTCGCCGATAATCAGCTGATTACATAAATATCCTCAAACATTTTCCCCTCTCTTCTAATAACAACTGGTTCCATAAATATCACCAAACACTTTCCCCTGTCTTCTATTAACAACTGGTTCCACAAACATTCCCCAAACACTTTCCCCCTGATTTCAATCAACAACTGGTTCCATAGATATCCCCCCCCTCAAACCCTCCTCCTCCCCCCGAAACACTTTCACCCCCGGTTTCTGTTAAACACCTGGTTCCCCAAATATCCCCGAACCGCCCCCCCCCCCATCCACCCACCCCTCCCCTGTTAGCAGCCACTCTCCTTCCCACCACCCTCCCCCTGCTCCCCAGCAATGACAGTTGCAGTGGTAGTAGCGGTGATGCCGTGACTAGCTTTGTGTTGGTCTGTGGAGGTGGTGGTGGAGGAGGAGGAGGAGCCAGCGGCTGGGGGAGGGGAGGAGGAGTGGTTGGGGGGCGGGTGCTTGCCGCGGGAGGGGGATGCGGCCTCCTGGGTGTAGAGTGTGTCCTTGGCGTGGTGGTAGAACTGCACTGCGCAGCCCTGCAGTCGCTGCGGTGCCTTGCGGCCGTGCTCCACGTGCAGCAGCAGGGCCTCGCACAGCTCGTTGGCCTCCTCAAACGTCGGCCTGAAAACAGGACAGGGTGGACACTACAGGGCTAGTGGTCACAGAGATGCCAACCCCTGTCAAGTTGCCGCGCATGCACTCAAAGCCTGAAAAGCACGCTGGTTTATGCTGCTGTCAAGCATGCACACACACACACACACACACACACACACACACACACACACACAGCTATCAGAGTGGATATCTACTACAGAAATTTGCCAGTAGACAACACTTACGTAGCTATAGGTTCTTTTACCGTACCTCAAGTGTGTGCCGCATACAGGACCATGGTTTATTGTCTCATCCAAGAATAGACACTCAGTAGTTAGTTTGATTTTCCAGTCAAACTTGGGAGAAAGGGCAAGACTAGGATTCAAACCCACACCCTCATGGACACTGCATCAAGAGATAAGCGTCTTAACCATTCTGCCATCTTCCACTTGTACACCTCGAGTACTAGCAGTCAACAAATATCTGCGTACTTTCAGAAAAAAAAGTACACTCCATATGCGCTGACAATATCAAGGATCTGTGCTTTTAACGCAATCTGGGCGGACATCTCCACATCACTGATGCATGCAGAACATCAAATACGCATGTAAAATACCCTGTAATCCATGTCAGCGTTCAGCAGGTTTTGGAACAATAACATGCACAGCATGCACATCCCCAAAAACAGAGTATGGCTGCCTAAATAGCAAGGTGAAAACGGTCATACATGTAAAAACCCACTCATTAATTATAATAATGATAGTATCGATATAGCGCTGAATCTTGCGCAGAGACAAATCTAAGCGCTTTCACACCAGTCATTCACACGCATGCACAACTCTAAAAGTGAAGAAACTGAAGACAAGGAAGAGGCAGGGGAGGGAGTGAACATGGGAAGGTACAGCCCATGAATTTTGAAGAACTCCTCACTGTTACACCTCATCATGTCACAAGGCCAACAGGAACTCCTCACTGTTACACCTCATCATGTCACAAGGCCAACAAGAACTCCTCACTGTTACACCTCATGAGGTCACAAGGCCAACAAGAACTCCTCACTGTTATACCTCATCATGGCACAAGGCCAACAAGAACTCCTCACTGTTACACCTCATCATGTCACAAGGCCAACAGGAACTCCTCACTGTTACACCTCATCATGGCACAAGGCCAACAAGAACTCCTCACTGTTATACCTCATCATGTCACAAGGCCAACAAGAACTCACTGTTACACCTCATCATGTCACAAGGCCAACAAGAACTCCTCACTGTTACACCTCATCATGTCACAAGGCCAACAAGAACTCACTGTTACACTTCATCATGGCACAAGGCCAACAAGAACTCACTGTTACACCTCATCATGTCACAAGGCCAACAAGAACTCCTCACTGTTACACTTCATCATGTCACAAGGCCAACAAGAACTCCTCACTGTTACACCTCATCATGTCACAAG
>JAAQRG010273419.1:2636-12909 GCA_011634625.1 Babylonia areolata | reverse complement strand
CCTAATGTTTGAAGGTTTTGGTTAGAATCTGAGTTTGTGCAAGTGTGCAACCGCTTGTTAATATCACCAAATAATAAGAATCGTCCACCCCTTTTTTTACTTCGTCCTAAACAACACATGGATGGAAATACACCAATGATTTTTTTTAATTTTTAATAGTTATTAAATGTCAATTTCTGGATGTAATAACAACAATGATATGATAAATAAATAATGACGATGGTGATCGCTCGTTAGTTTGAAGCTGCTGGAAATTTAGGACACTCGCTACTTTGTAAAGAATGAGAGTATTAAAAAGCAATACGTGTTGCCAGTCCGCCCAGCTTTGCACGCCGTGCTTCGTGAATGTTTTTGTCCGATTTAAATCATAAAGGTTAATGATTTATACTGTGAAAAGGTCAAAGAGTATGACGACAGTCAAGGGCGGGTGATCAGTGGGTATATATAATAATGTTCGACGAACTTTAAAATGCTAACGGGAAGATGAAATTCCGCAGGATGCTTATTTTCAGGCATAGTCAACATTATATCAACTTTGTTTTGTAACAATCAACACTGTAGAGCGACAGTCACCTGCTTCCAGGTCCATTCAATTCGTCAACTATTCACCATTCATCATCATCAGTCTTGATATATGGACATTTCACCGACTGACAACGAAGTTCAGGTAAGTGATGTAACACGTGTACGCGTTTTTGCCCTGTTCGTATTACAAAGCTGATGAACTGGAGTCAAGTCTCTGTTTCTTTTGAGCTCTTAGTTTTCTTTTTGTTTTTGTATTTTAAATCACTTTGACCCAGACACGTGAATCTGAAGAGTTATTTTCATTAGTATCTGAATAATTGTGATAATCATTCATTATTCTTTTCTAATAAATTGTACTTTTTTCATCTGACATCACATGAAAATTAATCATTAATATTTGAAACATCAAATGAAGATGAAGATTACACACACACTACTCTCTCCATCTTTTTGTTTTCTCCTTGTCTCTGTCTCTGTCTCTCTCCCGAGTGTGTTTGTACATTTATGTGTGCGTGCGTGTTTATGAGTGTGTGTGTATGTGTGTGTGTGCGTTTTTGGGGGAAAAGTATGGTGTGGGACCTACCTTGATTGATGCATTTAACCGCCAGATATGATCACGCTCTCATGTCCATGGAAGAAGACTCCTAATTCAGATACAACTCATTCTGTGTATTCAGGCTGTAACCTTACACATTACGAGGCTATAACTTTACACATTACAGCAGTGCATACCTATAATTATTCATTACTGTGTTCTTAGATTCCATCAGATGTTTCATGTATAGCTAACATGCCTGGTCCGATGATATATTGTTAAAATGATTTCATTAAAATAACTCCATTTTTTTTACTCCCCGAGAGGACAAACAAAATATATATATGGAAGACAACTATATGGCAGAACCTCAACTCCCGTGCGAGAAACACGACCTACCCCCTTTCACCGCATAACTACTCCACCATTTTCTTTCTTTTTACTCGTCTGTGTGCTTTCAGTCAAACACATCGATTGATTTTTTTCTCGTCTGATTGGACCATTCTGTCAGTCTATGAGCTGCCAAATATTCAGGGACAGGATTCTTTCAGAGTTTATTGATTTACGTATTCATTAGTATTGTATGCATGTATGTATTACACTTTTTGTCACAACATATTTCATGGATACATATGTTTGTTCATCTAAAAAAAATATATATATATCTTGCTTTTTTCACTCCAAGCACACATTCAAATTAGTCTTGACAAGGCGCCTGCCATCCTACCAGAACAATTGTAGCCATGCATGTTAATGCGGTTGAAGGAGTGGATTATACTTACCGCTGGCAGAGCCACAAAACAGTTGATACTCTCCGGGCTTGGGGTGGTTGGGGCGAGAGAGAGGAGGGGGTTATCTGTATCAGTTTCTTCGCCGGATTCCATAGACGTTATCATGTTCTGAAGAGTGCCCGCCAAACCATCTGTCTGTTAACAGAGTTAGGTTTCTCGAGTGTAAAAATCATCAGGTATACCTATGTATCAAACGACACACACACGTGCACGCGCGCGTACACACGCACACATTCTCAGTCATTAGGTGGTAAATAGTTCAGAGATAATAGGATAGTACAGGTTATCAGAGTGCGGGTAGAGTGGCAATTATCAAAGAATAGATTCAGTCTCTTATCAAAGTATTTATTGATTTCCAAATTTCTTTATTTAATATAACTTTTTTGAATAGACGTTGAAGTAAAAACCGAACACACACACACACACACACACACACACACACACACACACACACACACACACACACACACACGCACGCACGCACGCACGCGCACACACACACACACACCGAACTTACTTGATTCTGAGTTTGGGAGACAGCGAAATGGAAAACTCCCAGAAAAAGGCAGATCACACTTCCCTTCATTTTTGCCGTCAGAATAATACCAGATCGTTGATGCACGGACCACGGCCGTATAACTTCGTATTTATACCCCTTCCACTTCCCTGTCTGCCGTGCAGGTGACTCGGTTAATAACTTTATTTCATGCTCGCGAGGAAAGTGTTCAGTTTACGATAAGATTACACACACACACACACACACACACACATATATATATATATATATATATACTCTCTCTCTCTCTTTCTCTCTCCCACCCTCTCTCTCTCTCTCTCTCTTTCTCTCTCTCTCTCACACACACACACATTGTGCATACACGCACGGGCAAGCAACAGGAATACACAAATGCACGCATGCTAATATAGAAACACGCTCCATCATGAAACGATAAGTTAAAGGCTCTACCAAACGTTTGCAGAGTTCTAGTGAATGCTGTCTGAACTCGACACACAAATTCAACTTCTGCTTCTATGACATGTCTGACTGCTGTCACTGACTGAAACGTCATTATTACGTCATCTATAGTTGTCCTGGAAATCTGTTGCGAGGAAAATTCTTCACCACTGCCATTCGTATTGGACACACAAATACGCTCGCACACACACACACACACACACACACAGAGGGAGAGGGGGAGAGAGAGAGAGAGAAGCAAGACAAGACAAGACAAAATTATTTATTTTCGAGAATAATAGATAAGCTCTGGCGAGCTTTTTTACAGCCAGTTCCTGCCCTGAAACAGGGTCAACATTACACAATACCACATTAATTAAGAGAGAGAGAGAGAGATATATTCTTTGTTCCTTTTCCATTTCAAGCTTTCGTCTCGATATCTGTAGCAGTCTTTTTCAAAGTGTTTGCTATGCCATAAATAACAAACATATTTAACGATGTGTTTCGTGTTCTGCTGGAGAATGCAGCTGACTAAGCAGGGACCCAAATATAGAGTACTTGAAACAATTTCTAGTCGCCAGTTTGTCTTTCTACCTGCCTGCCTCTCCCTCTCTTTGTCATTCGTTCTTCACCACTGCTCCCGTATCTAATCTCTCCCTCTCTGACTCTGACTCTGTCTCTGTCTCTCTCTTTCATGGACTGTTTGACTCGGGAATGTTTCCAAAGCAATGAGCTAAAATGAAATATAATAAAAATAAAAAAGATATAAATTTGCTAAAGAATTACTACGGTATTCCAGTGCCTGTTGTGATGTGGAAATTGTAAACGGTGAACTGGAAAAGAAGAAAAGCGGTTTAAGGATCAAGCCTTGTTTAAATTTGGATACCACATCAGTAAACTATTACAACCTACCTGGAATGTGAACGGGAGAGGGGATGTGGAAGTGATGGTGGTTGCGTTGACTGCGTGATTATTTTTATCAGAGGATGCCATGCTGTAAGAGAGTAGCTGGTGGGCTTGACAGGACTGCGGGCAGTAGGTTTAGATATTGTTGTTTACATGTCAGAGTTGAAGCCTGTTCATTTCATTTATACGCTGCCAATATTGATAGCCTAAAAGCAACCTTTCTTTCTCATAAGAAAAAAAAGGTTTATTATGTTTATCCGTGGTTGTTATAATGTCCCCTTGTTTCTGTGGCTTATTAAGCGAATGGTAACAACAATGTTACCAATATCGGCGTTACAAAATCGCTCAATCGTGTACGTATGAAAAATCGAAACACTATAGGCATACGATACTGGTCATGCACACGCATGGGCACAAACGTGTGAAAGGAGAAAAAAAAGAAAGAAAGATTATTGTGGGATATAAGCGAGCTTTTATGGCTGACGTAAAGTTGAATATTGGCTTTTGGTGAAGAGAAAGGGTAAGTCGTTCAAGTCAGATGGGCCAGAGACAGAGCGGCGATAGACAGTGGACTGTTTGAACCTGGGAACTTTCAGGTTGAGTGGATCAGCGGATGATCGGAGAGAGCGAGAGTGTCACATTATTGAAAACCTCTTATTTCAGTGACGTTCATTTTAGATGCATTGCCTTCTAAGTGTATCCTCTTGTCTGAAATGTGGCGCTATCACACTATTGTGTGAGAAATAGGGAGATGTTGTGCTTATGCATTCTGTAAAAAAAAAATACTGTTCTCTCCAAATGTTCTTTGATTTTAAAATATCATCCCCGCATTCCAGTTCGTGTATCATTTATCATTCTGAAGCTCCTTTAATTTCCTTTACTTTGTAGAAGTATACTTCCATCGAAACATCGTGACATGGAGGTCAAGCAGACCTAGACAGAAAATGAAGTCTACATCAGATTGTAAAATTTCATTAATAGGCTCGCAGCTCACATCCTGTCAAAAATAGTTCGTCAATTTCGTTCTCGCTTCACTCTCCCTATCCCACCGTACTTCATCTTTTCCTCCGCCTGTCTCTAACACACACACACACACACACACACACACACACACACACACACATACACACACACACGCACACACACACGCGCGCGCGCGCGCGCGCACGCGCACACACACACACACACACACACACACACACACACACTGCGCGTGCGCGCGTATATTGGATGTGTGTATGAGTGAATGAAAATGTTTTTTCGATAAGATTTCGCTATTTCTAGAAGGGCTTTTTTTCTGATTAGCGAATCATATTTTGGAAATGGTCCAATACAAAACCTCTGAAGACATAAAGTGGCATGTTAATGGGTATCCTGAAGTGTTCACCCACGCCAGGATGTTTCAGAGAGAGAGAGAGAGAGTGTGTGTGTGTGTCTGTGTGTGTGTCTATCTGTGTGTGTGTGCGTGTGTTTGTGTGTGTGCTTAAGCAAATAAACCAGAAGGCAAACATGAATGAGCATGCCGAATTGCACATCTCGCTCACGATATTGTTGTGGTTTGTTTGGGAATAATGATTTACTTTTTCCCGTAAGCCTTCAGTTCAAGAGCAGCACATCTTTCATTCTTTATTATTGAGTGATTGATTGGTTATTTCAGTTATGTTTCTTTGTGTCATTCTTGTTGTGGTTGTGTTTTGTTCGCCACATTTTTTTAAGATAACTTTAGTAACATATGTCCCAAGTACTGAAAAGGTTGTGACGATAAAGTGTGTTTCGTACCAGATTCTAACTTATATTGATGATGAATATTACTTGCTTCACGAGCAGTCTCGATGCGAATGTTGGTGTTCAAGCCGTGAACAGCATCTGTGATGGCTGAACAATACAATCCTGGATCGACTCTCTCTCTGTATGTGTTTGCAGGCCACATTTCTATAGTTGATGGAGCAAGATCGGTTGCAGCTTGTGCCATCCTCCGCCACCTTTTCTCGTCAAGCTGCGTGATTCGCTTCAGCTTAATTCCCCTTTAACAGCCTGTATCTGGCGAGCAAAATCCTTGCGATGCTTCCCAGCTAATTATTTTAGTTGCATACGTCTTTGTAGCGGAGGGATTCACATGTGGCAGCACGAAACCCAGTCTTCAGCTGGGCATATAGGGTTTTGTTGATTGGGGATGGGGGGTGGGGGTGGGTTTGTGTGTGTGCCTATTTCATTCTCCGGAGACGTATATGCCTAAGGACTGACATCAGTCCCTCTTCAGTATCTCAATACTTATATCACAGATTGACATAAGCTTACAATTGGGCCAACAGCAAAGTGAAAGCCGGATGACCAATGTTTCTCCATTTCAGTGGGAAGTCATTTACAGCTTAGTCTTTTGTGAAGGACTATGACTCTCAAACTAGGAGGCAAGATTGCACTGGCTCTTACTACTGCAGCATTGGGCGCTAGTTGGGCTTTGGGGAACCATCCCAGCACCGACTGTCCTAAACCCCTCTTGGTCGAGAGACTGGGGATATAACTTGGGCAAGACACTATCCACTATAATCAAATTCTAGCCCTGATAGTTGGGACAGCAGTTGCCTTCTCTGCTGTTCTGATGGTAAAAGTCGGACACGACTGACTATCATACTTGCAGCCTTGTCTTGCCATGATATATTCAGGCAGCGCAGATGGAAGGAATTTAGTGTGTTGTCCATGCTTCACTCAGTCACTGTCGAACAGGAGAGTGCTGAGCACGCATGCTTCAGTTTAATGCTTTCTATGACGTTCCTGTTCTGCTGAGCTTTCTCATGACGGGGAAAGCCTTCCCAGCTATGGCTTTGATCCTTCAGGCTGATGCAGACGATGGTTGTCGGCAGCTTAAAGCTTGAAGTCGTAGATGGAAATGGCGGGTACCGTGTTGGCATTCTGACCAACGACTTCTTTTTTCTTTACATTGGGAGTCAGTCAGGCTAAAATATTTGCAGGCCTGGGCTAATTTGTCAAATCTGTCTATGAAGAAATTTAGGAAAAAAAAGAGAAACACCCGTAGGTGTTGGGGAAGACCCAGAGAAGCACTGTCTCCACCCGCCCTTGGAACAATCCTGCACCACACTTGGAGGCCTGCGCTGTGTTCACGATGGGTGCAGGCACGCACAGGACACTCCATTAAGAATTCAAGGGACATAACTGCTCTTGAACAGAGGCAAAAGAGACTACAGGATGCAACTCGCGACAGCCTTAAAAGAAGTATCACCATGGGTGTACCAGCCAGTATTTCATGACTGCAGAGCCCACCGGCAAAAGACACCACCCTCCAGCTGCTGAGCACACCCCACAGACCAAACCGCCCCTGCATGCAGACAGATGAAGACAGTGCCACTCCAGACACAGCCATACGGTCATGTGCCCTTGAGAGAGAATCCGAAGTTGTCAACAGGACTTTCCCTGTGGTCAGTGGGTCTTTCCTCGCCGTCACTGGACCTTTCTCCAGGGTCAGCCTAGTCCAGGCAAAGAAGAAAGAGAAACACCCGTAGGTGCTGGTGAGGACCCAGAGAAGCACTGTCTCCACCCGCCCATATATATATATATATATCACTGAGAAGAAGATGCCAAACAATGTGGGTGCTAAGACATAGCCCTGCTTTCACTCCGCAGAGAATACTTAAATGTTTCTCCATCGAAACAAGACTGTGCCGTGCGCGTTGTTATGATCAGAGGCGATCAAAGTCAGTTTGGGAGAACCTAGGTTTTTTATGCTAGAAGTTTGAATGGTTCGATGATACTTGCAAGTTCCATGACTTTGTTGAGGTCGACAAACGCCGAATATGCGGTCTTACTTGCTCACTGCATTTCTTTCGCTACTTTCTGACAGACTGTGAATCTTCCTGACCTGAAGATACACTGGGATTCTTGGTAATCATGTCCGTCATTGTTTGTAGGCTGAAGAGGACTGATGTTAATTGGTGGAACATAAATCACGATTTTCTGTCGTGTAATACATACATGCAGACTCACACACACACGCACACACACACACACCGTGCACGCGCGCGCGCGCACACACACACACAGACACACACACAGACACACACAGACACACACAGACACACACACACACACACATACATACATACATACACACGCGCACGCAATCATAGGAAATCTCTATTAGAAATGCGCGCGCGCACACACACACACACACACACACACACACACACACACACACACACACACACGCACGCACGCACGCACGCACGCACGCACGCGCACACACACACACACACACACACACACACACACACACACACACACACACACATAAATACGCGCGCTTGCCACTCACACGAGAGAGAGAGGGAGAGATTACAATGACTCACTTTCTTTACACCTGTGAGTCAGAAATATGTGCACGTCTGTTTCTCACACTCCCTCATACACATTCGCGCACACACGCTCCAACACACTCAAACGCACAAACTCGCTTGCACATAGGTATGCATGGCGTGTGCACAAAAGTGCACGACATATAGGTATGCATGGCGTGTGCACAAAAATGCAAATGGATATCCTAATAAAGTAACGACTCCCGCTCCCCATCCTCTCCTTGCCATATATTTTAGAAAGAATAAAAAAAATTTAATGAGGGAAAAGTTGTTCCGAGTTGTCACAAGTTGTGCATGTTAAATGATTAAAATGAAAAATGTATGCTTAATTATTGCAGATTTCGAAGTTGCTGTTTTGGTTGAGTTTTAAAAAAAATTCTTTGAGCATTTGGTTAACTGAAACGGTCTTTAATCTGTGTTTAGAGAAGGTTGTTATGTTTGTAGAATAAAGCCTTCACGTATTATTCCAGTGAGCAAATCTGTCGGTGTAACTTGGCAGCTATTGACGAACCAGAGCATCGAAAAAAGTACCAGAAGCCTGCCAATGGTTTGGTTGGAAAGAAGTGATATTACTGACCTGAGAATTTGCGCAGGTTTACACCCAAGCTGTCAAAATATTCCCTGTTGCTCTGGGGGTGGGGGGTGGGATTCCTCGGTGTCTGGGTAACGTGTATACCGTCTGGGCCAGACACAGACTGTCTGGTCTGCAGGGTTGTTTTGTCTGTCGGTATGGCAAGTGCTACATTCCTTCAACCGTCTTATTTCTCCTTCTTTTCTTTTAATGCCATGTGACCTGACTCGTACCACGTTTGTTTCATTAACCGACGGTGATTTTGTGTGTGTGTGTGTGTGTGTGTTTTGTGTTTTTTGTTTTTTTGTTTCACTTTTTTTTTCTTTTTTCTTTTTTTCTTTTTTTTCTTCAAAAGGTCAAAATTTGTATTTGGTACACACACACACACACACACACACACACACACACACACACACACAGAGAGAGAAAGAGAGAGAGAGAGAGAGAGTATGAATACGAATATTTTGTTCGGAGGCTGTAATTCATGATCAACCTAAACAATCTAATTGAACAACAATAATGAAAACTTTTTTGGCTTTTGTTGTTGTTTTTCATATCCATTCACATTAATTTCATGCGCACATACACAAACGCCGGCAGATAAATGAATGCAGCGCAGAACGCAAATGTTTATGCACATAAGTAGGTCTACGTTCCTGCACACAAAGGCACACGCACAAACCAAACACAAAATAGCGCGCGCGCGCAACACACATATTTCTCACAACAACCTCCAGTCATCATCTTCCAGGATCTCCCGGGTCCGAAAGGTGAGGCCACGCACGCACGCACGCACACACACGCACACACGCGCGCGCGCGAACTCCCTGACCCCATTGGACTATAAACAACTTAATATATTATCTTTTCACAACAGGCTGTACTTCAACAAGCTGTTTGCATGCATAATGTTATGTATGGAAAAGCTTCAAAAAAAATTGCAGACACTTTTAAAACTAATGAACAGACACAACTACGTGCTCTGCATACCCAGACCAAGAAACAACCTTTACAAATCCAGCTTTGTGTATTCTGATGGAAATTTATGGAACAATCTCCCACTCACTCTGAAAAGTATCGTAAATAAAAACGTGTTTAAGAAAAATCTGAAGAATCACCTCGTTGAAAATGATTAACAGCAATACAAATTCCGGTCTGTTAGTCTAATATTCCTGTTATTAATTGTGAAATGTTTTGTTTCTGCTTGTGTTGGCAAGGATTTTGCACTATATGAGGGAACATGCGCATGTGGGTGGGATGGGCATGGTGTAATTGTGTCCGAGAATTTGTGTTCAGTGGTGTGTGTGTGTGTGTGTGTGTGAAATGGAAATTCAGTTGTGTATTTTTTTATCACAATATTCTTGTATCTATCTATCTATCCATCTACCTATTTGTGTGCATTTTGTTGTTATTGTTGCTCTTCATCTGCTTGTTTCTTCTCTCTCTCTCTTTCTCCTATATTTTTCCCCTTTTTTTCTTTTTTTTCCCTTTTTTCATAGATGGCTTGATGTAAAAAAGCAATTTTTGCTTATTCAATTTACCATCATGAAATAAAATCTTGACTTACACACACACACACACACACACACACACACACACACACACACACACACACACACACAT
>JAAQRG010273416.1:0-12871 GCA_011634625.1 Babylonia areolata | reverse complement strand
CATGTGTGTAATTGTGTGCAACTGTGATTTGCATGCACCTTCACAAGAATGCATGAATAAACAGAAATTTGGTCACAAGGCAACAAAATTTCTGTTTGACACTTTAAGATTTATACAGGATATTTCTACCCAATCACAAAATGCGAAAATGTGTCGGTGATAACAGAAACACAAACATATGTACAAAAACATGACAGCCAACCAGAAACACAAACAACACATTTGATGTACACAACAGTGATGGCCAGAAACACAAACATGTGCACAACCAAAACTGACAGCCAGCCAGAAACGCAACCACAACAGACAGCTTGTAACACATACAAGCACACAACCACAACAGCCAGCCAGATAGCCACACACACAACTCATGCACAACCACAACAGCCAGCCAGACAGCCACACACACAACTCATGCACAACCACAACAGCCAGCCAGACAGCCACACACACAACTCATGCACAACCACAACAGCCAGCCAGATAGCCACACACACAACTCATGTGCACAACCACAACAGCCAGCCAGATAGCCACACACACAACTCACACACAACCACAACAGCCAGCCAGATAGCCACACACACAACTCATGTGCACAACCACAACAGCCAGCCAGATAGCCACACACACAACTCATGTGCACAACCACAACAGCCAGCCAGATAGCCACACACACAACTCATGCACAACCACAACAGCCAGCAGGCAACACATGACATACACCTGTGCACAACCCAGACAGTGAGAAACAAACACAACACATGCACAACCCAGACAGCCAGCAACACACACAACACATGCACAACCCAGACAGTCAGAAACACACAAGTGCACAACCACAACAGGCAGCAGGCAACACACACAACACATGTGCACAACCAAGACAGTCAAAAACACACACACACACACATACACACACACACACACACAAGCACACAACCACGACAGACAGCCAAAAACACACACAACACATGTGCACAACCAAGACAGTCAGAAACACACACACACACATACACACAAGCACACAACCACGACAGACAGCCAGTCAAAAACACACACAACACGTGTGCACAACCCAGACAGCCAGAAACACAGGACTGACCACCAGCTCCAGGAGGAACTCCTTGCTGTGAGGACTCTTCTGTCCGTCCCTCAGCTGCGGAAGGTAGTTCAGCTTGGCCAGAATGCCATGCAGCACCTCACAGCTGTCAGCAGATGAACACCATGATTACACATTCCCAGAGATGCCAACCCCTGTTAAACGTTTGCAGGAACAATCAGGAAATATGGTAGGAACATTTTGAATATGGTAGGAACACTTGGGACTCTGAGCCACATCAGCAAATGTACATTTTATCTACAAGGTATACAAACACTGGGCCTACCTGCAACACTGTGTAACAGCTACGATTAAGCTGATTCAACCACTCAATGCTGTTTCGATGTAAACACGCAAGCGATTTGCTGAGCATCATCACATGAGTCTAAGGTTAGTAGAGACTGCCCTGGCCTTGTGATCGACAGGTCTAGAGGATATGAGTAGTGTTACAACAGTAAAGAATGTGACCATGCTATGTAGTCAAAAATGAACTCGTCAGAACAATTTCAACGTTGGCGTAATGTCAGAACAAACTGCGACTGAGTGTAACAAAATACGGTGAAATTGTAACAGGTGGCATCTCTGCACACCGTTTTAATGCCACTCCATTTTCTTCAACATCAGATTTTTTTTGTATATTTACATGTGTTCTTTTACATTCCCAAATCGCAGAAAGCAACCGAGACCAAGTCAGATGGCGGACGATTGTCAGAGAGTCATCAGTGGTGCCTCCACAACCTCTTCCGGGATTACAAGACTGATGATGATGATGATGTTCTTTTCATTTTTCACAGGTCTCAATATATTTACCTAACCATCTGACTGTCTGAATCGACTAAACCCTTAACTCACTCAGTACGACCAGTCCTCTCTTCTCCTCTACACAGACCCCTCGGATGTCCAGTGGGTGTCTCAATGACCCAACCTTTAGCTTCCGTCGTCAGAATTGTGGTATTCTTTGTCAACATTCACCTCTTCAGTATAAGAGCCTTCTGCTTGCAATATTTTGATGATGGTAATTGGTGTGAAACGCTGTTAGCGTCGTCTCTTTCCGCCGTTCGTATGGAGAGAGTTAATCAGGCAAGTAGAAACACTCTCCCCACTTGTCCGTTGAGCAAAAAATTTCTATGTCAGTGAAAGGATGACTGGGCACTGTCAGCTTCAATGCAGATATATCGCACTTCCCTCCTCCCCTTTTCTCTCCACTGCCAGCCTGGTTATAATTTTCCTGTAATACACACTAATTAATATAATGTATTATGTCTGCTGACTTGCTGTTGCACTTCTGGCAGTCACTTTTTATTAACCATCTCTTTACTGAGGAAAGGCAAGCAGCAATCAGGAAGGACAAAAGAAATTTGTTGTCTTATTAATCCCTGGACAACCAAAAATTATCTGGGAGTTTTTTTCTAGCCCTGTTATTATTCATGTGGTCTGATTTCCAATATCCCCTTGGACTTCATGTCAGAAATTTGTGCTGGCTTGGTGATGTGTCAGGCAGAACTATCAAAAAACGAAAAAAAAGCTTCTTGCATATTTAATATGCATTAAAGGAAACAAACATGCTTTAGGTTTTTTCGTAATATGAGTATACATTAACAGCATTGTGTCTACTGTGATATAATAATAACATAATAATAACGTAAATAATAATAATGATAATAATGAATACAATGAATACTTATATAGCACTCTATCCAGAAAACTGCTCTAAGTGCTTTCCAAAACACTTAATAATAAAACATAGCAAATTACATCAAAGTTATATACACACACCAAAATGTACCGAGTAAACTGTAGACACACATAAACACAACATACGTGTACAAGCATATATTCAAACAAATATATACAAATGGCCCCTCCTCCCCACACATGCATACATACACACAAACACACACACATATTATTCACATACATTTAAGAATACCAAATGTACATGAATATATACCATCTGGATGTACATGCCACAAACAATTTAAGATACAACATTTTTTTTTTTTACAATCAAAATTTCAAAAAGAAAAAGTTCTTACAATGCGCTGACTCCTTACCTGAGGGGACTGAAGTGTTTGGTGAGCGACTCACGGGTGTCAATGCTGGCCACATTGGCCAAACTGAACTTCTGCAGCTCTTCGTATTCTCTGAACACCACTTTCTGCACACACATACACACACACACACATACACACACACACAGAGGCATGCACAAAATAGTCAGTCACCATCATGTCTTACCATGCAAATGCAGTTCTCCTAGTCATATATCAGTCAGCTGAGTGAACACCATGCAACTGTAGTTCTCCTTGTCATGTATCAGTCAGCTGAGTGAAAACCATACAAGTGCAGTTCTCATAGTCATATATCAATCAGCTGAGTGAACACATTAATCTTTCAACATCAGTGTCATGATAAAGCTACAGTGCAACTCTCAGACCACATAAACCTACAGTGCAACTCTCAGACCACATGATAAGGCTACAGTGCAGCTCTCAGACCACATAAAGGTACAGTGCAGCTCTCAGACCACAGAATGCTACAGTGCAGCTCCCAGACCACATGCTGCTTCAGTGCAGCTCCCAGACCACATAATGCTACAGTGCAGCTCTCAGACCACAGAATGCTACAGTGCACCTCTCAGACCACACGATGCTTCAGTGCAGCTTCCAGACCACATGATGCTACAGTGCAGCTCTCAGACCAAATGATAATACAACAGTGCAGCTCTCAGACCACATAATGCTACAGTGCAGCTCTCAGACCACATGATACTACAGTGCAGCTCCCAGACCACATGATGCTTCAGTGCAGCTCTCAGACCACATAATGCTACAGTGCAGCTCTCAGACCACATGATAATGCTCAGTGCAGCTCTCAGACCACAGAATGCTACAGTGCAGCTCCCAGACCACATGATGCTTCAGCGCAGCTCTCAGACCACATGATGCTACAGTGCAGCTCCCAGACCACATGATGCTTCAGTGCAGCTCTAAGACCACATGATAATACTACAGTGTAGCTGTCAGACCACATGATGCTTCAGTGCAGCTCCCAGACCACATGATGCTTCAGCGCAGCTCCCAGACCACATAATGCTACAGTGCAGCTCTCAGACCACATGATGCTTCAGTGCAGCTCTCAGACCACATGATGCTTCAGTGCAGCTCCCAGACCACATGATGCTACAGTGCAGCTCTCAGACCACATGATAATACTACAGTGCAGCTCCCAGACCACATAATGCTACAGTGCAGCTCTCAGACCACATGATAATACTACAGTGCAGCTCCCAGACCACATAATGCTACAGTGCAGCTCTCAGGCCACATGATAATACTACAGTGTAGCTGTCAGACCACATGATAATGCTACAGTGTAGCTCTCAGACCACATAATGCTACAGTGCAGCTCTCAGACCACATAATGCTACAGTGTAGCTGTCAGACCAAGTCACAAGTTTTCCTATCAACCCACTGCACACTTCTGTCTGACGGGTGTGGTGACCGAACAGTTAGAGTGCTGGATTCTTGCTGGAGTTTCCAGAGTTTGGTACCCGATCTCAACATACCTGGAGATTTTTTCCCAGGTCAAGGTATGTGCAGACCTGATAGTGTCGGAAACCCCTTCATGTGTATACCCATACAAAAGATCATTTAAATACACGCATAAAATATTGTGTAATCCATGTCAGCATTTGGTGGGTAAAGGAAATGAGAACATACCCAGCAAGCACACCCCCAGAAACAGCGCATGGCTGCCTGGATTGTGGAATAAAAATGGTCAAACAGGTAAAAGCCCTTGTACATATTATGATACAAGTGACTATGTCATTGTGCTCACAAACACAGAAGAAAAAGAAGAGGAACAAAACTTTTTATACTGTTTGCTGTTGGGTGATGGTGGAAGCAAAATACAGTGTTTTCCAAACTACTATAATATTCCTTTATCTCACAGAAACTTACAATAGAATAGCTTATAAAATGACAAAGCTGCAAGCATTTTACCTTCACTGTAAGTCATGATTTTGACAAACCCAATCTTATCTTAAAAAAAGGGAAAAAATCCATTATTTTTATGACATTTACTCTTAACTTTGTGTAAAACACAGCAACATAAAGACATGTACATACATAACACACGCACATTCACACCAATAAACATGCACACACACACACACACACACACACACACACACACACACACACACACACACACAAACTTACCTGCAGTGCTGTGACACGATTGTAATGAAGGTCGATGCGGTCATGCACAGTGAGAGCTTCTCCTTGAATTTCATCAATCTCAAACTCTGCATACATCTCCAGCATTTCCAGCAACTGTTGACACATATACAAAGAAGAAACACATCAGTAAAACAATACAGATAAAGAATATCCAACTGTAACTAAGAAAAAGCACCTGAAGAGCAAGGAAGATAAATGAGCCATTCAAGTCATTCATTTCTGGTCACAACTCTGCAAACAGAACCACTCATTATTCAGAAATATCTGTCTGGTGTTCAGAAATAGATGAACTGGCACAAACAGCTTGCCTCCAGCATGCTGATACAACATGGACAGCAAACAGCATTACGTTTGTCATGTGACAGAAAGAAGAACACCACCAATGCTTGTTCCCACCTGCACAAACAGCTTGCCTTCAGCTCCCTGATACAACATGAACAGCAAAAACCATTATGTCTGTCATGGAACAGAAAGAACACCACCACAAATGCTCCTCCTCACCTGCACAAACTGCTTGCCCTGAGTTCGCTAATACAAGATGGACAGCGAATGCCACTATGTTTGTCAAGTAATAGTATGAACACCACCACCAATGCTTGTTCTCACCCACACAAAAAGCTTGCCTCAGCTCCCTGACAAAACATGGACAGCAAACACCAATATGTTTGTCACGTAACAGAAAGAACACCACCACCACCAATGCTTATTCTCACCCGCACAAACAGCTTGCCTTCAGCTCCCTGACAAAACATGGACAGCAAACACCATTATGTTTGTCATGGGACAGAAAGAAGACCACCACCACCACCAATGCCTGTTCTCACCTGCACAAACAGCTTTCCCTCAGATCGCTGATACAGCGTGGACAGCTTGCTGTGCACCACGATGTGCTGATCGTCCAGCAGACTGTCCACAAAGCGCCGCAGGGGCAGCTGGGCCTCGATGTCAATCATCATCTCCAGGAAGCGCTCGCAGTAGTGCACCTTGGTCACAGAGAAGTCGCCTGCAAAATAAACAATGCCCTTAGTTCTTTTTCTTCTTTGTTCGTGGGCTGCGACTCCCATGTTCACTCATATATAAACGAGTGGGGTTTTACATGTATGACCACTTTTACCCCACCGTTTTCGGAGGTGTGCATGCTGGGTATGTTCTTGTTTCCATAACCCACCGAATGTTGGCATGGATTACAGGATCTTTAACATGTGTATTTGATCTTCTGCTTGCGTACACACATGAAGGGTCTGCACATATGCTGACCTGGGAAATCGGAAAAATCTCCATCCTTTTTACCCACCAGGTGCCATTACTGAACCCATGATCCTTAGATTGGGAGTCCAACGCTTTAACCACTCAGATATTGCACCCGTCAATGTCCTCAGGAAATGAGCTGACAGTGGAATGAAACTCAAGACTGTTCAAAATGAACCCGCATCATGATCAGGTAATTAAAGAGTGGGAGTGGGCAGAAAAATGCACTGAGGAAGAAATTCCAACACAAATAGTTCAATATAATGATAATAATATATAATATATAGTGCTTACTTAGTGCAAACTATGGTGGGCTCTAAGCATTGCTGTTTAATCAATTTACCCTTCTTTGAGCAAGATACTCAACACTAACTGGAGCAACAAATGTTTTGTTGCTGTTGTATGCAAGTCAGTTGTGTCTGACTTTGAACAACAAAATTGTTATACTATAAACTACCTTGTAAGCACCCACTACCACTTTGCATAAACTTCATCCTACAGTCGGATGTGGGCATTTACTGGGTGCTTTACCCCCTGCGTCATGGAACAATACCATGCTCTTACCTGGGCTTTTCAACGATACATCAATATCTCATGCAGGCGTTCTGTTCTTTGTCTCTAGACCTAAAAACCTGCACTGCTTTGTACTGCAACATCATCACAAATACCTAACTGAATTTCCCTTAGTAAATGACCATTTTCTTTCTTCTTCTTTTTTCAAAGTAGGGGGAAGGTATTTAACTCAATGCACTTGGGGTTGGACATTTACTAGACACTGGTCTATAACAAGGTAGTTTACAGTAATTACAAGATTTTTCTAATGTTTTAAGTGACTTAGATCTGACAAAAAAAGAAAAGAGAGTCAGTCAGTTTCTCTAGGTCACTCTAGTTTGGTTTCATAAGTTTGTCAGACACAATCGTGTCATTAAAATCAGTACCTTTTTCTGGAATGGACTGCAGAATGTACAGGTAATGGTTGAAGAGTTTGGACAGGAACTCGCGTTCAAACTGAACCTGCGCCCTCTCCTTGGGCTGCAGTTTGTTATCGTTTTTCAGCACCAGGTTGTAGAACTTCTTCAGCTTGGGGTGTTTCTTGAACATCTCTTCCCTTCTGCCCTGCAAACAAATATACAAATATAAATAATACACGGCCAAGGAATGATTCAGCGCTTATAGCTTTTAGAGGTGTTTGATTGATTGACAGCGGACCAGGGAAAAAGGCTCGTCTTTTCACCGATAGCCAAGCGAAATTTGGCCAAGCAGAGCAAACCGATAGGCCTAGTTTGCATCAGTTTGACATGGTACAGTATATGACACCAAATATGTGTGTCTGCGCGTGTGACTGAAGCCTGACTGAATGACAAGGGAAACAAATGATGAGCAACTAAAGGAAGCTGTCAGTTGGCTTTAACCAGGTAGGCAGCCTCTTGTGCAAATAACTCTGTAAAGCGCTAAAAGCCTGGTCTCTGATCTAAGACAGGCACTTTATAAGTATCAATGAAAAAAAAATATATATATAAAAAGATGGCATGCCTCAATTGTAGTACATCGGAAACAGGTTAATATGACAAACTCCACCAACACAGTAACTTTTTTTTACACCAAATAAGAAAAATTCATTTGCCATTTTTATCTGCCAACAAAGTGTCACCACCAACAAGGGATTGATTTCATACCAAAGCTAAGACACAGACAGAGATACCCAGTATCAAACTCACCACAGGAAATAAATTTATAGAAATGCACACACATGTAACAAAGGTTTTGTTAAAATGATTCCTCGGGTCCCTCAAACCAACTGCTATTCTTTTCTCTTCTTTTTTTTTTTTTTTTTTTTTTTTTTTATTACAGTTTACTCCTTAGTTCCAATGGATAAGGTGGATGAGTGGTTAGGACACTGGATACTGATGGTCCTGAGTTGAAATTCCAGCTGTGTCTGGTATGGTTAACAAAAGGTGGATATTTTTCCAATCTCCCAGATCAACATGTGCAGACTGCCAGTGCCTGAATCCACTTTGTGTATAAATATACATGAGACATCAAATATGCATGTCAAAAGATACTGTAATTTGTGGGGTTTGGAACACAAAAATACCCCCCAAAACTGAGTATCACTGGCTTAATGACAAAAACTATGATATACAAAAAAAAAAACCCACTCATACATATGCCAGACCAGGAGAGTCTAAGCCACAAGCACAGACAGAAAAAACCCCACACAATTCCAATCCACAATCACTACCTGTTACTGCAAAACCATGCAAGGCACTGCTAAATGTAAATGATTTAAATCAACAATATCTGAAATAAACACATGAGCTATTCATCAATATACATGTACCAATACATCTGAGGTTTTCTGACTGCGACAGTGGGTGTTGTGCTATCAAAGTGGATTTTTTTCTACAGAACTGTGCCAGGTCAACCCAAATGTTGCTGAGTATTCTTTTACATGTTTTGTATTTGTATTTGTATTTCTTTTTATCACAACAGATTTCTCTGTGTGAAATTCGGGCTGCTCTCCCCAGGGAGAGCGCATCGCTACACTACAGCACCACCCATTTTTTTTTGGTATTTTTTCCTGCGTGCAGTTTTATTTGTTTTTCCTATCGAAGTGGATTTTTCTACAGAATTTTGCCAGGAACAACCCTTTTGTTGCCGTGGGTTCTTTTACGAGCGCTAAGTGCATGCTGCACACGGGACCTCGGTTTATCATCTCATCCGAATGACTAGCGCCCAGACCACCACTCAAGGTCTAGTGGAGTGGGAGAAAATATCGGCGGCTGAGCTGTGATTCGAACCAGCGTGCTCAGATTCTCTCGCTTCCTAGGCGGACGCGTTACCTCTAGGCCATGTTCTAGGTGTATGCTGTACATGGAACCTCAGTTCATCATCTCATCCAAATGACAAGCACTCGGGCCACCACTTAAGGTCTAGTGGAGGGAAAAACAGTAACAAAACGCATGGAAACTTGCTCTCTTATTGGGCACATTAATACTGTTCCATCTCGTCCCCTTCCCCAACTCAAAAAGTCCACAACTGTATGAAGATTATAGTCCACAATTATCCACTTACTTGAAGCATGCTGACCCATATGGAGAGGGAAGTCAGTCTTTGTATGTGTCCTCGAATCAAATCAACCTCCTGTGGTGAGAAAAGCGTAAGTCAAGTACACATAACATATACACACAACATATGCATACATTTGTCTTGCTAAAAAACAAAAACCACAATGATTTAAAGAGTCCTGAGACACAGTTGCCGTTGCTGTCTTTTAATTCCTTTTCAATTTACAAAACCTAATGTCTCATATACATAAATCCATTCATGTTACCTATTTACATCTATATCATTCATATACACCCATTTGTACTTTCTTCTATAAATTAATGCATATGTACATACATACATATGTTATGCATGCATACACATGCATACATGTACAGTTACCAGCTGGTGAGATTTAGTGGAACAGACTATAAGTCTAATTGTTTCTCTTTTATATGTGCAGTGATTATTCTGATATTTAGTACTTTTTTTTTTTTCTTTTTTTTCAACAATGAATATTATTCTCATCTTCTGTGACAATTAGTTATGGAATAACTAATCAAAGCATTCTCAGAGCATAATGCACATCATCTTTTGTATCCATACGTTTATGTGCATTATCAGGATATTGTTTACGTTTGCACCCACTGTGCTCGAAGATGCTTGGCCTCTGTTAACGTCATAATATAATCACAAACAAAACCACATCAATCAGAGAAAAAGCCACCTAAATGAGCAACCGTTGTACTAAACATTTTCATCTTTCAACAAACAGAAACATCAACACTGAGGAGTCAATTTTACAAAACACAAAACTCTTCATAATTCACAAAACATTCTGCTTTTCCATAAATGCACATTAATTCATTGTTCTCACATCCCTTTCGACTCTGACAATGCATGCATTCCCAGCAACTAACACAGACAATGTTCAGTTTGCACCACCAGTAACTCAACAACAAAGACGACAGACTCAGGAAATGTGTACTCACCAAGCTGTTGAACAGATGCTTGAGGAAGATGAGCAGAAGGGTCTGTTCCTTCAACGTGGGCCCCCCTTTCTCCAGCAGCAGGCGTAGAATGCGGTGAAACAGTGAAGCAAAGTTGCCTGGTGACTGCCTGAATACCTGGCAACCACCATCAGCAATGGCATATGACTTGATATGATAGACATCAATAACTAATAAGTCTTTAAGTCTTACTCAAAAAGAAGAAAAAAAAAGTATGCACTCTATATCTTGGGTATCAAACATCTATTAAAAATATCAAGAAGAAGAAAACTGAGACAAATTCTTATCATTTTAATATGCCTTCAATCTAGTTTTTAAAACAATGAGATAAAAAAAAAAAAAACCCACTTCAAATTCGGACACTTTTACACACATTATGTTTAATTTTCATAGTCTTTTAAACTTAAACAAAAAACACATATACTGTGGATGCAGTTCTCATTCCACTGACACCACCTCTCTTGAAGTATCCATTTACTCACCTCCCACGCAGGTACCCGTTCTCTGAACTTTTCATTCACAATGGCAACAATCTGCATGATGTGTGACACTGAGGCCTGTAAATCAAATGCACAGTTTACTTCACCAATGTCCCACACACCTCATGAAAATGAAAAATGTATCTAAAGTCATTTGGAATCAAAAATGGAAACCCATTGCTAATAAAAAAAATTTAAATGGAGAAACCCTGCTCCTAAAAATTAAATGAGGCTTTAAATATATTTTCATCCTGGAATCCACAATCTTGTCATTTCCTGTGTGTTGAATTTTATGATGCACACCATTAATCTTGACAAAACAATGAAACAACAGTTATAAACCAATATAGTAAGGTTGAAATGTTATTTTATGAAATCTCAAAAATCAGTTTACTCTCAAAAATCAAACAGTGAAATTATTTTGTATCTTCAATGAGTAAATGCTTAAGAAATACATCATAAATGGAAAAAGAAGTTAATCATTAATCCAATGTCAAACATGTAACACTTACAACACTTGAAACATGTTTCATAATCAATAACATGAAATGTAATGTAAAATTATAACGACGGAACAGTTCACATATTCACAAATCAAGAAAGCTTACCCTCTCTGAGAAATGTGGCCATAGGTAGTTTTCAAGGTACCGACTGCAAACACAATTTTTTCAATGCATAATTTCTATGCAACTTCTGCTTGTGATTTTCTCAAATACAAATCAAGGAAATTTCACAAAGTGACAATCACCCATGAACAAACTCTTCACAATCAAGACAGCATTAAGTTTCATGTCATGTCCCCAAATTTTTAAAGAATCTAACTGCATATCACACATCCACATAACTTCTACACTGAAGGACTGTACCAAACTTATGACCTCCCTCCCCCCCCTCTCTCTCTCTCTCTTCTCTTCTCTCTCTCTGTGTCCAGTTCACTATGATTTTATTTCCTGGATGAGCTTTCACATACAGACTATCATTCAGCAAATATGGTCATATATGCTGGATTAAGCTAAAGAAAAAAAATCACCACGTACTGATGTAGATATTTTCTATTTCCAATGATTACTGGCACCAAAACTACAAGAAAAAAAAAGAAGAAATGATAACCCATTACCTGAACTCCAGCATCATCAGCCTTTTTGTTGAGAAACTGAAATGATTGAACGCCATGTGTTAATATTACATTCACAGCAACACAAGGGAAATATATTTTTCTTAATAAATCATTCAACATTCTTACAGAACATAATGACTGACACTCTCTGCAAAACTAATCTCATATTTTTCTTCACCATAAAAAAACTACACATTAAAATGCACACAAAAAAATTTACCATAAAAAAGCTACACATTCAAATGCATAAAAAAAAACAGTTCTTCAAATCACAGACATATAGCAATAGCAACATGCTAAAGAAGATGCAGTTACCAATGAATTTACATTCACACTCATGCATAAAAAAACAACTTATAATTAATATGAATACATGTAAATTGTAAAAAGCTGGAGAAGTTCACTGTATACAAGGAAGAGATAGGGGGAGGGGCAGGAAGGGGGATGGGGGACAGTGCTATTTTGGCAAGAGGTAGGTTTTAAGGCCAAACTAGAAAGTGCTAGCTGAGTGCAAAGACCTGACAAACCAAAAGAGGGAGCTCATTCCAAGTGCAATGTCTACTGTGTATCTATCTATCTATCTATCTCTCTCTCTCTCTCTCTCTCTCTCTCTCTCTCTCTCT
>JAAQRG010273412.1:0-5000 GCA_011634625.1 Babylonia areolata | reverse complement strand
CCTCTCTCCATTATTCCCCGCCAAACCCCCCACCCCCATCTCCCCATACACCAACACTTACGCATGCAAACGTGCATATATCTACACATGCATAATCCGAACATGAACACACACACACACACACACACACACACACACACACACACACACACACACACACACACAGAAAAACAAAACAAAAAAAAACAAGCAAACAAACAAAACAAAAAAAAAAAAAAAACACAAAGGAGAGAAATAAAAAACCTGTACAAAAAAAATGGGAGTTGGAAACTACGAGAAGAATACTGTAGTGTGACCTGTCTTGATTATTTCTCTCGTATTTTCCATTCTGTATCACTATTTTTTGCATTATTCAATTTGAAAAATTACCATCCTTTCTGAATGGAGAGAGAGATATAACCTTTACAGATGACTTTCTTTGTATCGACGATTTCTTTTCCTTTTTTTTCTAATATTGATTGTAAAACTAATGTCAGACTTTCTGTCTTACTGTTATTCTCTCTTTCCCTGTGTCTGTCTTTGTCTCTGTCTGTCTGTCTGCCTGTCTGTCTGTCTGTCTGTCTGTCTGTCTGTCTGTCCATCTCTCAGATTCAAGAAGAGAGTTTGGAAGAATAGGCCAGTCAGACTTTCTGTCTTACTGTTATTCTCTCTTTCCCTGTGTCTGTCTTTGTCTCTGTCTGTCTGTCTGCCTGTCTGTCTGTCTGTCTGTCTGTCTGTCTGTCTGTCCATCTCTCAGATTCAAAAAGAGAGGTTGGAAGAATAGGCCAGTCAAGCCTTGAGCAATTAGTTTTTGTTGTTGTTGTTGTTTCTTTTAAATTCCTGAATGCTGAGTTCTCTCTCTCTCTCTCTCTCTCTCTCACTCTCTCTCTCTCTCTCTCTCTCTCTCTCTCTCTCTCTCTCTCTCTCTCTCTCTCTCTCTCTCTCTCTCTCTCTCCCTCCCCGTGTGTGTGTGTGTGTGTGTGTGTGTGTGTGTGTGTGTGTGTGAGGCAGATGGGGACGGATGTAAGATAGAATGAAAGCCTGTGTAAATGGTTAGGTGGGCGCTTATGAGTTGGAAGAGGGGGGCAAAGGGCAAGAGGGGTGTGTGGGTGGTGGGGGTGGGGAGTGGGAGAGGTTGGAGGAAACGGTATGCTGGACGTCGTTCATAAAAAAAAGAGATTCACATAATATAATTATACGAATCTGCGTGAGTTTCTTGCGCATGAATGTGCACGCGCATGCATGATTAATCAATGCAACTAAAAGACCCAGTAGGCTGTTGCATCGCCACTTGAAGTCTGACAGTTTTCTCGCTGTGACTGTGTGTGTGTGTGTGTGTGTGTGTGTGTGTGTGTGTGTGTGTGTGTGTGTGTGTTCATATCTCTTCGGTCCTCTTACCATTTCTCTTCGGAAGTCATCCATCTCAGAAAGTTTTAATGTGTGTGCGTGTGAAGGTGTCATGTGAATGGGGACACAGCCTCCTAATGATCTTCATTTCCTGTGTTCAGGTCACCAACTTTTCAAAGTTTACGCGCGAAACAGTCGTGTGAGTTAAACGGTATGCATGCAAAGACTGTGTGTTCTGGTTCATGGCTAGCAATTTTGAGTCCGTGTCAATGCCTAGTAGTCGCCAATGTCTTTCGTGTATGAATGATATATTTGCTTTTCAAAAGCCTGTGCTAAAGTTCGTCTGCCTCTTCCCAACTTTTCTCATTAAGGTTTTTAATGTCTTTTTTCTTTCTTTTCCCAGAGTTTCGAAAGCCTCTCTTGGCAATGCTTGCATGATCTTGCTTGAAATGCTGTTTGTTCTAGAGGATGTGCAGGCTATTAATTACTGGGGTTCTATGAAGCAAAAACCCTTGCTTCTGTTTTTCTTTTGTCAAACCCGCGTTGGGTTACGCTGCTGGTCAGGCATCTGTTTGGCAGATGTGGTGTAGCGTATAATTATGGATTTGATCGAACGCAGTAACGCCTCCTTGAGCTATTGATACTGATACTGATACTGTCAAAACCTTAACTATTTCAATGCGCTCATTTTAGCTGTCCATAGTACCATCGTTATTGTTTACAAGTTTCAAAGTGTACAACATTTTTTGGGCAGTAAGGAAACAAGCGACAAGACACGAGACTTTGTTCAACCACTCCTTCCAAACCATTCGCTGGTTCCCGGTGCAAGCACAGATTAAATGCAAACCTGCAGAGTTGTTGTCGTTGTTTTCTAGTTCAACCCCTGCTAACATCCATTGCCTTCAGTCTGTCTACGTTGCCTTCCAGACACAACTGCGCTCCTCCTCAGCGGACTCTTGTCTTCTGTCTGTCCTAGTTTGTGTGTGAGTAGTGTGTGATGCCTGACTTTTTTTTTTCTCTCTCTCTCTTCCTTTTTTTCTCCCTTTCCCTTACTAAATCCCCCCCCCTCTCCCGAGTGTGTGAGTGAGTATGTAATCTTGTTAGTGGTCTGTGGATATATCTTACACTCCCCCCTTTTTTTTCTCGATTGAGTGCTTATGTTTTTTCATTACACTTGATATTTGCATTTTGTGCGGAGTTTTTGTGTTTGTTTGTTTTTCTTTGTCTGTTTTGTTGTTGTTGTTGTTGTTGTTGTTGTGGCTTTTAGCCCAGGGCTGGTTGGAAAAAAAAAGCATATGTATTTGCTTATCTCATTAACCTGGTAAAATAGCATTTCGTTCGTTCGTTCGTTCTGTGCCCAGAGTTTGAGCTGTAATAAGTCATGGTGAAAGAGCTTTTTCTTACTTTGCCCCTGAAGTAGGGAGTTATCTCCGACACAGCGTAATATATATTACGTAACACAACAAAATAGTTTGATGAGGCGGTGTGCGTTAAAGGGGGGAGGGGTTATGAGGGATGGGGTGTGTGGGTGGGGAGGGGTGCCGGGGTTGTGGGGGTAAGCAGTGACAGGAGAGAGACAAACCACTTTGCGTGCAGTTGTGTCCATTCACGATGCATCAATGCATCCATGGTTCGCTGTCTACAGGTGATAAGGACGGTGCTAGGGAACGCCTCTCTTTCATAGACACGTGCGTGTTACCAGGGACACACGTTTGAACGAATGATACGGACACTTATATAGCACCTATCCTCGGTTGGAGACCAAGCTCTAAGCGCTTTACAAACTCGGGGTCCTTTGCACTGCATAATAGGCCGTCTGCCTGGGTAGAGCCGACTGACGGCTGCCACCGGCAACTCATCGTTCGTTTCCTGAGTCATTCAATCAGATTTCACGCACGGCACACATACACACTCAGACAAACATGTAACATTCTACGTGTATGACCGTTTTTTGTTTATTTACCCCGCCATGTAGGCACCCATACTCCGTTTTCGGTGTTGTGCATGCTGGGTATGTTCCTGTGTCCATAACTCGCCGAACGCTGACATGGATTACATGATCTTTAACGTGCGTATTTGATCTTCTGCGTGCGTATACACACGAAAGGGGGGTGGGGGTGGAGGATTCGGGCACTAGCAGTTTGCACATGTGTTGACCTGGGAGATCGAAGAGTTTTCCAGCCTTTACCTACAAGGCGCTGTTGCCGATATTCGAAACCGGGACCCTCATACTGAAAGTCCAACACTTTAACCACTCGGCTATTGCTATTTCACAAATAGACAGTAAACATGGGCCACCACCACTTTTTGGTTCGTATGACAGCCCTGACTTTCCCCACACTCTGATCTGTGCAGTCTGCACCACCCACAGTTTGGCTGTATTGGCGGATCGTGAAGGGCCCTCATCAGTAGGCTACCCTCACTTATAGGATGTAATTCATTGAAGGTGCCAGCCCATCCTCCTCAAAGGTGTCATCCTTTTATAGCTACAGTGGATTCCCTCCCACTGCAACGTGCTTGGCAACGAGACTGATGACTCCCTGGCAAAGGAAGGCACTACGAAAGAGCAGAGGGACAGGTCTACCAGCTACTCTGAATCCAGGACCATCATTAAGGCCAAGCTGCAGAACAAGTGGAAGCAGTAGCATCCACGCCACAACAGAGCAGACCCGTACTACCTGCTGACTCGTCGAGAGCAGGTAGCCATTTTTCAGGCTCAGGACAGGCCACAACCGCCTGAAACACCACCTATACACGAAACTCCGTATCGGCGACACAGAGCAGTGCCCCTGCAGAACAGGCAGCCAGACAACAGAACATCTGCTGCAGTCCTGCCCGCTTCACCAAGCGCTCCGAGAGAAAACCTGGCCCGACCCAATCCCAGCGGCCCGGAAGCTCTACGGAGGACTGGAGGACCTGCGACGTACTGCCGCCTTCGTCGAGGAGACGGGTAAATCCATCTGATAAATGACGAACGAGACAACATCCTTTTCTAGCATTTACACAACTTCTTGAAGAGTGAATTCTCTGAAAAGAAAAAAAAGAAGAAAAAGAGAGAAGTAATGTATTTATTATCCAAGGGAAAAAAAAAGAAAATCTACCCATTTTGGGGACGGCATATCCAATGCACAGAAATAAATACAAACAAAAGTCTATCAGTAATCTCACTAAACCGACTTTCATGTAGCGCAGTACACTTCAGTTTTTGTTCTTAGTGTCATACAAAAAGCATTATTCAATAAAGAAATGGCACCCTTACTTACCTTTATTTTTTACTTGTCATGATGCTGTTCAAGGGTGTGGTTTTTTTTTGTGTGTTTTTTTTTGTTTTTTTTTGTTGTTGTTGTTGTTGTTGTTCGTTTGTTTGTTTGTTTGTTGTTGTTGTTGTTGTTGTTTTGTTTTGTTTTGTTTTCAAATTGCATCCCCCACTCCCACTGTAAAGAGATAGTACTCTTGAATTAAAACACAATGCCTGGAACTAGATCAGGGTTAGGATCAGGGTCAGGATCTGTACGCCTTAGAGGCCAATATGGACATCGTCGCAACGGAACTTGGGAGAGCGCATGCAAAAAACACACCAAATAAACACCCAAAAAATGGTGATTTCCCCTGAATAGCCCGCATCAAAGAGAGAGGGGGGGAGGGCGGGGAGGGGGGTGGTGGTGAAATGATGA
>JAAQRG010273408.1:0-12915 GCA_011634625.1 Babylonia areolata | reverse complement strand
AAGAGAGAGAGAACAGCGCGTTGTTTGTATCCGAAGGTGAGGCATCAGCTCTCTTCCATTCATGTGTTCACTTTCTTGCAGACATGGTGTAGCATTTATGGATCAGTCCGCACTCTTTATCACCTCTTCGAAACTGAACTGAAAGAGACGTGCGTGAGGGCGAATCTTTTTTTCTTCTGTTGCATATAACCAAAATATCGGGCAATGTCACAACTAAGATGATATCTTTCGGGAAGAAAAAAAAAACAAAACAATAAAATGGTGGGAAGCAAGAACTAGATTCCTTTCCTTAGGATTGAAAAAAAAGAAAGAAAAAAAGCTACAACTAATAAACTTGCGCTGATTGAAGAAGTAATTTCATGGTGCTGACGTAAAGATATGAATGATACGGCTTTGGCGGATGTGCCTTTTCCCGTCTCCATCCATAACTTGAGATAACAATTTTCTGCAAATACGACTACCGTCAAGTGGAAAGATCGTGAGACTGGATTGTTTCCGCACATTATTTTATTCACACAAGCGGCACTGTGTTGAGATAGCTTATTATAATCATTGTTATTACTGGGAGTTGGTGAACAAGCTCTGTGCATAAAAAATAACTTTAAAAAAAGAAAAAAAAATTCAGGTAAAGTCTCTCTCTCTCTCTTTCTCTCCCCTCCTCTCTCTCTCTCTTTCTCTCTCTCGATAACTCAATAGTAATAATGGCATGAAAAGCATAGTTTATCGAATACAGAAAAACAGCAACAACAACAACAACAACAAAACACAGACCTATTTTCTCACTTTCCAACATAGTGTGTCCTGTTTTATTCCATATTCATACATTCATGCATTTGTTTTCTTGAGAATAGTTTTATTCTAAAATAGTCATACTGTAAACTTTGAACACATTCGAGCACTCGTACAGACCGGACACAAAATGCAAACGCAGAAAGATAATCAGTATTAATTTTGTGTTCTGCAGTATGCTGATCCGTTAGGATGGTCTCAGAAACTGTAAAAATGAAAACGAAACAAAGCAATGGAATTGAAAGGCATGTAAACACTCCTCGTAGAAAGAGGTTCTTTTTCTAAAAAAAATGAACGTCTCCACTCGGACACTGGCGCCAAAAGACTGCAGAAATATCTTCGTGAATCGATAGGAAAAACAAATCAAACTGCACGCAGGAAAAAATACAAAAACTAGAGGCAAAGCCTTCAAGACTCACTTGTGCTTCACGCTTTATCCTGTAAAGGAATCATTAGGAAGAAAAAAGATTTTTAAAATGGTTGAAAAGTGCTCTGTATTGAATATGATGGATAAGCTTGGGAGAAGAAAAAAAGAAAAGAAAAGAAAAAAAAAATGTAATGTTTAAGATGAGAAAGATCAGTTTAAAGCAAATTAAGTCCCCTAGCATTAATTACAGAGTAATTTCCCTTTTTTACTATTTGCACCAAAACGTTTGCAAAATAAATAAAACTTCCATGCTTAGCAAAAGAAATTCCTGTTTGAACAAAAAATGATAATAACGACTGCTCTTGTTGTTGTGTCTGAATATCAGATCAAAGTGCCAAGTTTAGAGAATACAAAAAATATAGATATAACAGTAAATGCAGTTTGCATATAATTAGGCTTCATTTTTTTTGTGTGTGTGCCCATCCCAGAGGTGCAATATTGTTTTAAACAAGATGACTGGAAAGAACTGAATTTTTCCTATTTTTATGCCTAATTTGGTGTCAACTGACAAAGTATTTGCAGAGAAAATGTCAGTGTTAAAATTTACCACGGACACACACAGACACAGACACACACACATACACACACACACACACAGACAACCGAACACCGGGTTAAAACATAGACTCACTTTGTTTACACAAGTGAGTCAAAAATGGGTGGCGCTGTAGTGTAGCGACGCGCTCGCCCTGGAGAGATCAGCCCGAATTTCACACAGAGAAATCTGTTGTGATAAAAAGAAATACAACTACAATCTAAAACAAATACAGCAAGGCACGATGGAAACCAGTCATCTGGGCCGACAGTTATGATTATGATTATGTTGGTACACATTATTCCAAGCACGGTTGTTTACATGTTTTAACTTGGTCCGAGTTTGTTTGTTTTTTTGTTTGTTTTTAATAATTTTTGTTTCTCTTTGGGCTTAATTATTTTTCCCCGATATATATGTGGTGATTAAAAAACCAACAACCAAATAATCGATTCACTCTTTCCTTGACAATATACCCATGCTATTTTGTGCTACTTTAACTCACTCAGTACGGCCAGTCCTCTCTTCTCCTCTACACAGACCCCTCGGATGTCCAGTGGGTGTCTGAATGACCCAACCTTTAGCTTCCGTCGTCCAAATTGTGGTATTTTTGGTCAACATTCACCTCTTCAGTATAAGAGCCTTCCGTTTGCAATATTTTGATGATGGTAATTGGGGTGAAACGCTGTTAACGTCGTCTCTTTCGCCGTTCGTATGGAAAGAGTTAATTGAATGTGTTTTTTGTTTGTTTTTTGTTTGTGTTTTTTTCTCATGAGAATCCATCATGCATGTAATGATGGGAGACACGGGAAATTTCTGTTTCGATTTTATCGGTGTTTCCTGCTTGCCCCGTGCTTGCTATATTATGATAAATCAAACATTTATTGTAATGCCGTGTGTTACATTTGGACACGGATCGTTCGTTTCTAACCTATAGGCACTTTGGGTGAAACTGACGAATGCGATTGTATCACTTTTATCACGATTTTTGTTTGCTTTGAAGCAAGTGTTGTTGTTTTTGTTTGTTTGTTTTTTGGTTTTTGTTGTAGTTTTTCTTTTCTTTTTTTTTCTTAGAGAGAGAGAGAGAGAGAGAGAGAGAGAGAGAGAGAGAGAATTATGACATACGATCGAACTAACATGCGAAAAGTAAGGTGTGAATTTTTTCAAGTTGACGAATCAAATTATCAGGGATGAGAACGATTATGCGTATATGTAGATGTAAAATAATGTGTAGCAATAAAGTGTTGTGTCATATATTTGTTTTTGTCCATTTGTTTATTTCACTTATTTTTGTCTACATATTTATCTCACGTGTAGCTCACAGTCTCTGGCAAATATAAGTTGTAACAAAATTAACAGTTTTGTCTCAAATATTGCGGCAGGTGTTGCATTATTTGTTCTTGTTGTGTTTGCATTTTTATTTTTTCATAACGTAATCAATGCAAAATTGGATTATGACGGGAAAGTAATATACTCCTTTTGTTGTTGTTGTTGTTGTTGTTTTTTGTTGTTGGAAAACTGACTCGTTTATGGAATGTTGTATATATTATCATATGTATATATCAATTATCTGTTTTGCGATATGTGTGATCTGTCCGTACCAATCCGAACTTAACATGGTGTGTTGTCATGTCGGCAGAGGTTGTGTTGTCTGAGGTAGGAGGAAGGTGGCAGAATGGTTAAGACGCTCAGCTGCCAATACAGAGTTCGTGAGGGTGTGGGTTCGAATCCCGCTCTCGCCCTTTCTCCTAAGTTTGACTGGAAAATCAAACTGAGCGTCTGGTCTTTCGGATGAGACGATAAACCGAGGTCCCGTGTGCAGCACGCACTTGGCGCACTGAAAAAGAACCCATGGCAACGAGTGTTGTCCTCTGGCGAAATTACGTAAAATGAAATCCACTTTCATAGGTACACAAATATGTAAGCATGCACTCAAGGCCTGACTAAGCGCGTTGGATTATGCTGCTGGTCAGGCATCTGCTCAACAGATGTGGTGTAGCGTGTATGGATTTGTCCGAACGCAGTGACGCCTCCTTGAGAAAGTGAAACTGAAACTGAAACTGTGTTGTCTGAGGATGAATGACTAATAGTAGAAACGGCAGGATATATTACA
This sequence comes from Babylonia areolata, assembly GCA_011634625.1. NCBI lineage: Eukaryota > Metazoa > Mollusca > Gastropoda > Neogastropoda > Buccinidae > Babylonia > Babylonia areolata. Next base: position 9,054 of record JAAQRG010273408.1, on the reverse strand, counting down.
ATGTTCTGTCACGTTGTCAAAGTGACATACAGATTGTTATGAAGCACTTTCTGCTGCTGCTGTGAAAAAAAAAAAAGTATGATAGGTATGTGTAATAATCGAGTGTGTCAGTTTAATGGTTTATGATTTTTGTATAATATGTATAATTCATATCGTTATTGTCATTGGTCCATATATATATATATATATATATATATATATATATATTATATGCTGCACTCTTTGACACTGACATATGTTTATTTCATGTACACTCGCGCGCGCGCAAACACACACGTACACACACACTCACACACACACACACACACACACACGAACGCACATTTCTGCACTTTCAACTTCATCTCTGAATTACTTAGGTTTAATTTCTTTCCCTTCTATCTATCTCCCTTTTATGTCTGTCTTTCTTTGACTGCACTGAGAACAAGTGTAAATCATTGATGGTTTGGGTCAGCGATCCGATGAGAAGTGTCGTGGTGAGCACGCAATATGTTCATCACCGTTTTCTCTGAATCAATTCTGAAGACATGATGAGCAACAGTCCCTGGGCGATAAGTGTCACTGGGATTCCGGACCTGCTTAATTAAAGATAATTGTACTCTCCTGACCTTTGGCGTTACGGGATCCACTTATCTTGTGTGTATACGTGTGTGTGTGTGTGTGTGTGTGTGTGTGTGTGTGTGTGTGTGTGTTTCTCTTACTCCCAGGTGTTTTATCAGTGTCTGTGTTGTCGGTCCATCTCTCTTTGTCCCTCTCCCTCGTCTCTGTGAGAGTCCCCCCCCCCTCTCTCTCTCTCTCTCTCTCTCTCTCATTGTATGTTTTATGTGTTATGTTTATGTTATGTTATGAATTTGTTCTATAGTCCCATCCCCTTTGCAATTTCTTTCGCAAATATTTCCGTAGAAAGTATGTTTTCATTTGAATCTCTCTCCACCCCCACCCCCCACCCCCTTACCCCCCCCCCTCTCTCTCTCTCTCTCTGTGCCTACCTACCGACCTATCTATCTGACAGACTTGTCTCTCAAAAGGCAGTCATGCTTTCTATCACAAATTATTTGCCTATTTTTGTGTTGAGGGGGGCTCGGGGGGTGGGGGGTGGGGGTGGGGGGGTTAGGAAGGGTTGGAGAGGGGAGGAAAAAGAGGAGAGTAGGGGTTTGACTCGCTTTTCTGTTGGAGTGGAAATCTTCCCTTATGTCTCCCTCTTTGCTGCACTGCTGGGCCGCTGGTCTGTACAGTGGAGGCAGCAAGTTGTCCGTCAGCTTTTCACGTGGCTGTCAGTTTCGTGACAGATTAGTCACACGTGGGTGAACACAAGAGGGGAGGGACGGAGGGAGGGAGGTAGGGAGGTGGGAGAGAAGGAGGAAGGAGGAGGGGAAGTGCAAACGGCAAGGGACAGAGTACTGAAGGGGTGGTGGTGGTGGTGGTGGGTGGGGGTCGTGGGGGCCCGGGGAGGGGGGAGGAGAGTGGTGGATCTTGATGAAGAAGGAAGAGATGTATCGGTGCCATTGTATTTTTGGTGTGTGTGTGTGTGTGTGTGTGTGTGTGTGTGTGTGTTTTCAGTAACGTATCCATGCATAACTGCATGCATGTATGAATATAATATGTATGTATGTTTCGTGTGGTTTCCAAGTCCGTCGTGGGCGAAGTGGTTTTTTTTGGGTTTTTTTTTTTTTTTTTTTTTTTTTAATGGATGTTGGGTGGTGATAGGAATGAATGTGCAACGTGTATTATTATTAATGATTGATTAATTGGTTCGCATTGATTTCCATTCTAAATTCTGTCCATACTTTATTTCGAATACTGATAACATGATAATAATCATCATCAACCTCCCTCATGTATCATGGTCGTTGTTGCAATTTTTAGCAGTAGTAGCGGTAGTGTTATTGCTGCCATTTTCATGTCGTGTAATATGTACACACACACACACACACACACACACACACACACACACACACACACACACACACAACCTTCTGAACTACGGTTAGGGCCCATACATATTTGCTACTTCCACGCCAGTCTGGTCTGCTTTTTCTATTAAAAAAAATATTCTCTTTTTATGTCGGTCTCATTGTACGTTTGACTGAATGAATTCTATATTACTGTGCGTTCTGCCCACTTAAGGAGCAGAATTATGAAGAGAGAGAGAGAGGGGGGGAAGAGAGAGAGGGAGAGAGCTGAATATTTGTCGTGTTTAAATACTTGTTCCTTTTTCATTTATTCAACGAAAAAAAAGTTTGGTGTTGGCTGGTTTAGTGAAAAGAGCGAGGGTGGAGAGAATACTCGGGGGGCTGGGATGGGGGGAAGTAGAGGTTGGAGTGGGGGCTGGGTGATGGAGGTGGAGGTGGGGGGTGTGGGGGTGGGGGGGGCGTGGGGGGGAGGTGCGGGATGAATTGAATGGTGGTGGCCGTGTCAAGCGGGTTGACGCTGTACACGAGTTGTTTCACAACGTTGTCAACGGTTTGCCGACGTTCCACGCTGATGTCCTCATTGTCAGTCCTTCCATGGGAACACTTGTTTCCATAGTTTTTTTCTTTCTTTTTTTATATTTATTTTTTTAGGTGGTCTCTCAGAGAGAGAGAGAGAGAGAGAGAGAGAGAGGGAAAGGGTGAAGTAGCGTTTAAACTGTTTACCCGCTTTTCCTTCTCAACACCTTGTTTTCCTCTTCTTCTTCTTCTTCTTCTTCTTCTTCTTCTTGTCGTTGTTGTTGTTTGTTATTGTTTAATCTTTTTTTCATTGCCGTTTTACCATTATCATATATTTTGTTTTTTTAAAGATAGACTGATAGCCAGTTGTGTTTTATATTATTATTGTTTTGTTGTTGTTGTTGTTGTTGTTATTAATTTTGTTGTTGTTGTTGATGATGATGTTGCGGTTTAATTCGCAGAGAGAACACTCAGTGAACACTGAAATGTTTAATGTCATTATCTGTGGAGCTCTAGTGACACGGAAGTAGGTACAAATCAGAACAAAACTGGTGCAAAACAGATTTTTTAAAAATGGAACAGAAAGGGGAAAAAAAAAACAACCACCACAATTGAAGCAGAATAAACTACTACAAAGGGATAAGCAACACTTTGGTACTTGTCCTTGGCTCAAAAAGCCAAGCCGTGTGGCATATATATCTAGAGAGAGACAGTTTCAGTTTCAGTTTCAGTAGCTCAAGGAGGCGTCACTGCGTTCGGACAAAACCATATACGCTACACCACATCTGCCAAGCAGATGCCTGACCAGCAGCGTAACCCAACGCGCTTAGCCAGGCCTTGAGAAAAAAAGGGGGAATAAATAATAGATAAGCTTACATAAATAAATAAATAAATAATAATTATGATATAGAAAAAGGTAGTAGTAATAATAATGATAATAATAATGATAATAATAATATATAAAAATAAAATAAAATAAAATAAATAACTAACTAAATAAATAAGACAGAGAGACACACAGAGAGAGAGAGAGAGAGAGAGAGAGCAGCCCCACTAAACGCACAGTACAGCACAGCACAGCACATCATAGTTCACCCAGTGCACACACAGGCGATACAAGCGCTAATAAGAACTACAAACGATCCGGCCGCTTATCTCCCCTGGCCCCGACCTCGTAAACACTTCACCTTCCCCGCCCCCCCTCTCCTGATAACACTGCGCCACTTGTGACGTCTGCTTCAAGGGGGGAGAGGGGGGTGTGGGGGGAGAGGGGGTGGTGGTGGTGTGAGGGTGCAGAGGAAGGGAGCCATGCTAATAATGCCGATTCCAGACTGAATACTCTTTATTTGTTTGCAGATTTTTTTTTTTTTTAACTGATTTTGCCTGCTTCCAGAGAACAATTATATTTGCCGTTGAAAAAGGATGTTGTTGTTGTTGCAATAATGATAATAATGACAATAATAATGATAATGATGATAATTTTGTTGTTGTATGTTAGAGGACATAATTAGCAGTAAGTATTTCTGTTGTTGATATTAGGATTACTATTGTGATTATCTTTACCATTATTAGTATTATTATTATTATTATTATTATTATTATTATCGGACAAAATAGTAGGCTTGGGAGAAGCATTGGATTAAATAGTGGTTTCTTTATACATTAGATTCATAGTTCCAGATGAAATGTTTGCAAAAGTGAATGCCGTGCCAGCATGGGTTTGTCAATACAGCCATGACAATCTCTGTGGGTCCCACGGAACACAGTCCAGGCCCCAGGTCCACTACAGAAACCACCAGCACTGCTTCCTGACTGGAGTTCACATCAATTCCTCGGGTTAGATGATTAAGAGTTAGTTCATATTCACAGTCATTGAAGAATTAATCGGCTGATAAAGATGATACGGATGTGTGCTTGACACATAGTGTTCATAGTCACAGTCAATGAAGACTTAATCGGCTGATAAAGATGATACGATGTATGCTTCACACATCGTGTAAACAATTCAGTTCAAAACATCTGATTGTTGGCATCAATTGAATAAAACAATTAGATTTAATTCACATCTTCGTCAACCAAAGACTTCGCCCTTAAAAAAAAATTAAATAAAAAAAAAGAAAGAAAGAAAGACCCATCCTTGTTTACCTTATAGGTGTCAGTCATCATGCAAATAGGAAAACATCCAAGTACGAAAAACATAACATTTTAAGAAACAGGTGAAATATATATGGGGGGAAAAAAAAGATGTGTACCCTTCCTTGATCACCAGGCTGTACGTGTGAGTCGCCATGTGGGAAAGGAAAACATTTTAAACTGTTTCCAGTAAACCTGATGAACACTCCTCATCTTCATTTCGTTTTCCTTCAAAAACACATTACGAATGAGTTAACGGATCTGCATGGAGAGAGAGAGAGGGAGAGAGAGAGAGTTTGTTTTAGCTTTGTGTGTGTGTGTGTGTGTGTGTTTCTTTTCCCCCCAAACATTTCAATCTTGTTAAAGTGTAAGCGTTCATTGCAGGGCGGTTTTCTTGCATTTTACATCCGATTGCTAAGAGTACAAGATTGCTATAAAATATCTGTCAGGTTTTAAAAGTTATTTTTCATATAATTTTTTATTTTTTTTAATTTTATATATACTTTTGCGGAGATTTTTTCAGCAATATCGAAAATGTTTTTGTGTTCCAAAAGACGAAAATGAAATATAGCTGTCGTATCTAAATCTTTAAATCTTGATTTTATATATATATATATATATATATATATATATATATATCTGTGTGTGTGTGTGTGTGTGTGTGTGTGTGTGTGTGCTGCTGGAACGGAAATGAACATGGATATGGTGTGATAAATATATAAATAAACTTTTTACTCTTACTGCTACTCATCCTGTTACTACTATAAATAATAATAGTAAGAATAATAGTAATAATATCACACTGAATGGAATAGGGTCAGACAAATAACCAGGCGACCACTCATCAATTGGAGAACAACCGGAGAAATCTTATCGCGAACAAAGTATTGAATAAACAGATTATTTTAAAAATTAAAAAAAATATGTTTATATTTCATGTTTATATTTCAAATGAACACCACGTAACGATAAGGAGTGTTTGTGTGTGTGTGTTGGGAGGGTGGGGGGGCGAGGGGTGTGTGTGTGAAAAGAAAACAAAAAAGAAAACAAACAAGGGAAAACGAAATGAAATAATGTCCCATACTGCTCGGAAAGTAACGAGAGGAAACAAAGAAATAAGCATAAAAAAACAAACTTTTTCCAGATATAACTGGAGAAACAAGATTACTTTATGATTTCTAAAAGAGAAAATATCGACACAATCGTTGATAAAAATGCGACATATTAGAAAAAACAACAACAAAAAAACATTGTTCTCAGATCCACAGAACAATACTAAGTTCGATATCGACCCCAGCTTCCAATAAAGAACACTACAGACTTGATACAGTACAAGCTCCTGAAAAAAAGGGGAGAAAAAGAAAAGAAAAGAAAAAAAAAATATATATATATATATAGAGATCCAGATTTTTTATCAGTACCAAAACGATAATGATAATATATTAACAATAAGAATGATGATAATAATACAATATAGCAACAAATTAAGATAAAGGGGAGTTAACATGCAGAAACCCGCCCTGTGACAAACAGACCTAGAGGAATGTGGTGAACAGTTCCTCTGTGCGGCACCCCGCTGACTTCACAGAGCTGAGAAGAAGATGAAGAAGAAGAAGAAGAAGAAGAAGAAGAAGAAAAAGAAACACATCATACATCAGATGATAGACTACGATGCACACATTACAATTAAAATCCACCATTTTCCATCAGTCGCGAACCATGAAAACGTTATGTGATTCCAGAGATGAGAACGCGGCCCAAAGGCAAATAAAGAACCACATATGATTGATAATCAAATATACCTGAGACATAGAAGAAAGCAGATTCTGGGAATCGACAGTGAAGTAGCAGGGTAGAGGTTTCAGGAGGCAGTGTATCGAGAAAGGAAGTGTAAGATGCCAGTGGGGCAGGATGTTTCAGAGTTTCACTGTGCTCTCCGCCTTCTTCTTCTTCTTCTGCGTTCGTGGGCTTCAACTCCCACGTTCACTCGTATATACGCGAGTGGGCTTTGTACGTGTATGACCGTTTTTACCCCGCCATGTAGGCAGCCATACTCCGCTTTCGGGGGTGTGCATGCTGGGTATGTTCTTGTTTCCATAACCCACCGAACGCTGACATGGATTACAGGATCTTTAACGTGCGTATTTGATCTTCTGCTTGCATATACACACGAAGGGGTTCAGGCACTAGCAGGTCTGCACATATGTTGACCTGGGAGATCGTAAAAATCTCCACCCTTTACCCACCAAGCGCCGTCACCGTGATTCGAACCCGGGACCCTCAGATCGAAAGTCCAACGCTTTAACCATTCGGCTATGGCGCCCGTCGCTCTCTCTGTCTGTCTCTGTACCTTCACTTGTGTCACTAATGAGGCTGGGGCCTCTCTTCCCTCTGTGTGTGTGTGTGTGCGTGTGTGTGTGTCTCACTGTGTGTGTGTGTGTGTGTGTGTGTGTGTTGTTCTTCTTTGTTGTTTCTATTGTTTAATGTTCTCAATATCATCGACATGTTGCCTTCATGCTTTCTCCCCCCCCCCCGCCCCCCGCGCCCCTCCTCCCCCGCCACCCTCCCTCTCCCATAACCTTACATTTCTTTAATTACTTCCCCTTTGTTTTCTTTCTTGTTTTTTCCCATTTACTTTCCTTTCCTTGAATCACAGGTTGATTCTCTCTCTCTCTCTCTCTCTCTCTCTCTCTCTCTGTTTCCTTTTCCTTTTGTGTCTCTTTCTTTCTTTCTTTCTTTCTTTCTGTTCGTTCGTTCGAATTGTTTGTGACATGGTTGATGTTTGTTGAACTGTTCTCAGTTACACACCAACATATGCGATCAGACAAAACAATATCTAGGATTATAACACACAAAGAACACACACAAAAAAAAAAAGCAAAAAAAAAGCAACAGTTCAAAACGAAGGCCGAGCAAATATAAAGCTTGTCTTCGTGTGTCTATATATGTGTGTGTGTGTGGTTCACTTGTCAGTAACTTTCTGTAGGCCCCGTTATTTTTATAACTATCATTATTATTATTATTATTGATATTATTGATATTATTATTAGTATTATTACAATAATGATTATAATTTCTTTTATCTATTCATTTATCTCCTCTATTTTTACTTTTCATCATCTTTGCGGCGCCAGTAATATCCATAATACAGGTGTGTGTTCAAGGACACACACACAAAGAGAGAGAGAGAGAGAGAGAGAGGGGTTGATAGGTATACGTAGTTTGTGAGAGGTTGAAGGCTTACCAGTAAGCCGTGGCGACAGTTGGTGTCTGTAATCCCAGTGTCTGTATCATACGGACACCCAGCAACAAAGGCAACAAGCATTATAGGAGCAGTGCTGTCACTAAGACCTGTACCTTATAGGCCTATACGTAGATATTCATCCCTGCAATTTTTGCACCAACACCGAAGCTGTCTTTGTCTTCACTGTCTACGTCATGTGACGACAGCTGTTGGCGTGTGAAGTCATTCATTCATTCATTCATTCATTCAAACTTAGTCCAGAGCTTACCTGTGTTTGTTCGCTGGTGCGTTCATTTGTTCATTCGTGCGTTTGTTTGTTTGTTTGTTTGAGCGTTCAGTTCCTTATTTCGACTTGCCTTTTTTTTTTTTTTTTAATTGAGTATTATCTTTTGTTTGTGTGTTTGCTTGTTGTTTTAAAGAGAGGGATAAAAAAAAAAGGTGAAAATAAACGAAAGAAGAAGAAGACAACAAACGGAAAAGAAATATCGTGCTCAGTCTTTCATTTCAATAAATCCAGATTTTTTTCTCTGTATCAATAGGAATCGCAGCATACGAAATAAAAACCGATACATCACGTTTGTATACAAAATATACTTTTTTTTTTAAATAGCACACACGCACACACACACACACACACACACACACACACACACACACACACTATAAAGCGAAGCATGTCAGGTCATATTGTGGTTGTAACACACTTTTCAGATTAAGCATAAGTGTATAAGCAACGTCTGTTACTCACTCCGAATCGTAATATCAGGACAAAGGTGAAATTGATCGCCACGAACAAAAAAACAAAACAAAACAAAACAAAAAACAAACAAACAAAAAAACAAAAAAAAGTATGCACTTAAAAAACGAAAACACCTAAAATAATTCTATATTACTCGCACTGAAAATTTTCCTCGCCTCTTGAGGAGAGTGCCAGACAGAGCAGCGTTTGATTGTGAAATTAAACCCCGCGTCTCGTAGTTTTTGGTTTTGTTTTTTGTTTGTTTGGGTTTTTATTTTATTTTATTTTATTTTATTTTTTTACTCGTCCATGTGGTTGATGCGTTTATAATAATCATATTTCGTAAATGATTATGTTATTATTTTCTGAACTCCCTCCCTTCATCCATTCCTCTCTCGATTCTCCTTTAAAAAAAAAAAAAATTATTTCTTTATTGCTTTGCGAGTGTGGTGCAGTTTCTGTTTCAGTTTCAAATATGTGTTAGAACGTGCAGACAGATCCATAAACGC
>JAAQRG010273401.1:0-12829 GCA_011634625.1 Babylonia areolata | reverse complement strand
ACCCTGCAGCTGCCAACGCTACAGCAACGTGGAAGTGATCTACGCCTAACTTTTCTGTACAAGGTGGTTGAGGGGTTGGTGCCGGCCATACCGCCTACTGGTTTCCTGACTCCACACAAAGAAGGACGTCGCATCAAACCTCGCGACTTCAGAGAATACGACGCAACAGGCGCCATCTCCAATCACGCCAGGAACAATTCAAGATCCTTTGTAGCAGGCAGATCTCAGACTGAGCAGTTCAGAAACTCTTTCTTTATTAGCACTGTTCGTGACTGGAACCATCTGGACGAGGCAATGGTGGCAGCAACATCTGTCGAGAGCTTCAAAGCACGGCTCTCAGGACACCACTTGTGCTAGGCTGCGCACTCCCCCCACCGTTGCGTTTATGTCGTAAGTGGCGATAGCAATGTACACTACAGATACAGACATTGACACTGCCTTTTGACTTGTCGAAAGTGAAACTGGGAAACACATCATCATCATCTGTACTGTCGCATTTCCTGATGCGGATGTGCACGTGAGAGAACAAAAAGTCGGGAGGCCAGACCTCGTGATGGTTTCAGTGGACAACAAAAGGTCCGTTGTTATCTGATGCTGTTTGTATAGTCATGTGCTACGCACTTCCTTCCTGTCATTGAAACCTGTCCAAAGAGGGAGGGGAAAGGTGGTACAATGGTTAAGACGCTTGTCTGCAGTGTCCGTGTAGTGGGGATGCCGTGTGGGTTTGCTTCCCGATCTCGCTCTTTTTCCTAACTCGAAGTTTGACTGGAAAATCGAACTGAGCGTCTAGTCGTTCGGATGAAACGATAAACCGAGGTCCCGTCACGTCTGTGTGCAGCAAACTTGGCGCACTGAAAAAGAAACCATGGCAACAAAATTGTTGTCCTCCGGCAAAATTATGTACAGGAAATCCACTGTGATAGATACACTAAATATATATGCAAGCACTCTAGGCCTGACAAGCGCGTTGGGTTATGCTGCTGTCAGACATCTGCCCATCAGAGCTGGTGCAGCGTAGATGGACTTTCCTGCGAACGCAGTGACGCCTCCCAGAGTAACTAAATCACAGAAATGTTTGGCGATAGGCGAAAAGCCTTTTGCCCTCGTAATCAGTGTCCATTTATGTGCTTTTGGATCACTTGTTGTGAACAGACCCTTGTTTAAATCTGGCATAGTGTATACTACACTTATCTACAGCTCAATAAAGATTTAACTCTGTGGAAAATACATGGTCCTTAAACTTTTTGTCAATGTGATTTTTGAAGGCGTTTACTGATGGTGCATTGATGGTGTCATAGGAAAGGTTATTCCACAGGTTTATGATACGGTTAGTAAAGAACTTGCGGAACTGGTTAGTTACGAAATTAGTTTTGTTTATTTTGAAGTTGTGCCCTCGAGTTATATCGTAGTTAGCCATAGTAAACAAGGAAGAGTGAAAACAACAACAACAACAAAAAACAAAAACAAAACAAATTCATGTCTGCAGTCTCTCAGTTGGTTCAACGTCATTTGGTTTCGGTTTGTAAGCAATAGCCGAATGGTGAAAGTGTTGGACTTCCAATCTGAGGGTCCCAGGTTCGAATCCCAGTAACTAACAGCGCTTGGTGGGTAAAGGTTGGGGATTTTTCCGATCTCCCAGGTCAACATATGTGCAGACCTGCTAGTGCCTGATCTTCTTCATGTGTAAACGCAAACAGAACATCAAATACTGTATGCATGTAAAAGATCCTGTAAGCCATGCTGATCAGCGTTCGGTGGGTTCAGTTATGGAAACGAAGAACATGCTCAGCATGCACACCCCCGAAAACAGAGTATGGCTGCATACATGACGGGGTAAATAAACGAAATGGTCATACACGTAAATGTCAATAAACGTCGGCAACAACCTTTGGACATTATTGGAAGAAGTGTTTATGAACTGAAGTGGATCATCATCTTTCTTCTCTTTTCACCAAAACCTTCAGTTCGACGCAAATACAGTGAATCTGAACTGGCCAAATGAAGACAGTAATTTCACTGTTAAGCTGGTTCAAAAGAACTTTGTTCACATGAAGACATAACGAACACATTATTTTTTTAGCACAGCAGCTACAGGTGATGTTTAAAATAATTTAAAAAAGAGAAAAAAAAAGAAAGAAAAAAGACTGAAGAAGAAGAAAGATTTACCAATGAAATTACTGGGCACATCTCCCTACCGTATATTACACATATCAAGCTTCCTGGATAATAGCCCAACTAACAACTTGACAGACAGACGGACAAGCTATCTGACTGAATGACTAAAACACACCAGGTACTGCTTATATTCACCTAATTGATAATATGATAACACAGGCCTAATTGAGTGTTGGAAAACTAGAACATGTAATTGTATACCTGAAAAATGCACACAAGACAAAATCTGTTTCGGTGCAATATCCAATGCAAGCTGATCCCAGCATGCCTAAGTGGAAGGAGGGAAGAAAGAACCAAATACAGAATGAATACAGGTGCAGTTAATTAATTACAGATAGTGACTCATAACTGTAAGGATCATTATAAACACATAAATCAGTCTAGGAGACGGGCAGTTGGTCATTGATCATACAAAATATTAGAACAATGCTGTGAATCACAGACCGATCAGTGGCAGATGGTAATGTTGATAAGAACATCAATGGTTTCTTGTTTTTTCCCCAATAATGTGTGTGTGTGTGTGTGTGTGTGTGTGTGTGTGTGTGTGTGTGTGTTTTATTGTATGTGTGTGTGTATGTTTGTGTGTATGTTTGTGTGTGTGTTTGTGTGCATGAATGCATGTGCTTGCACACATGCAGGCTGAGATGTGCCAGTGTACATCATATCTGGTCAAAGTGTCCATATGTGTGTGTGTGTGTGTGTGTGTGTGTGTGCGCGCGCATGTGCGTGCACGTGTGTGTGTGAGAGAGAGAGGGACAGAGATAAAAACACAGGCACACACACAAACGAGCAAACAAACTCAGCATCACAAAACACACGCTTAATCTCAGCATGACCAAAAAAATAACACACACACACACACACTCAAACTACCTCAGCATCACAACACACACACACACACACACACACACACACACACACACAATCTCAGCATCACAAATCTCGGCATCACAAATCACACACACACACACACACACACACACACACACACACACACTAACTCAGTATCACATACTGCCAACAATGTTTCATTGAGAAAAAACTTTACTCTCAATAAATAAGATCAAACTATACTAAGTAACACAAGATTCACTTTGTCTAAACATGCATTAGACCAGAAAAAACAACTGTGCGTCTGCACAGTGTGAATGTTTGCATCAAACGTTCCATATTCTACACATGAAAAATAAATGTACTTTTTCTGTGTCAAAAATGAGTAAATTTTCAATTAAAAAAAGAAAAAAAAAGTGTTATCAAAACTGTTTTCATTTTCTGTCTAAAACCTGTTTTAGAAGTGTCATTTTCTGCCTGAAATGTGTTGTCAGAAGTGTGTTCCTTTTCTGTCTAAATTGTGTTATGAGAAGTGTGTTCCTTTTCTGTCTAAAATGTGTTGTCAAAGTTCATTTTCTGTCTAAAATGTTTTGTCAGAAGTGTGTTCGTTTTCTGTCTAAATTGTGTTATAAGTGTGTTCCTTTTCTGTCTAAATTGTGTTGTGAGAAGTGTGTTCATTTTCTGTCTAAAATGTATTGTCAAAGTTCATTTTCTGTCCAAAATGTTTTGTCAGAAGTGTGTTCGTTTTCTGTCTAAAATGTGTTGGCAGAAGTGTGTTCATTTTCTGTCAGAAATATGTTCTTTCTTCCAGTATGAAATTAGAAAAAAAAACAACCAACTTTAAAATGTTTTCGGAAAATTTGAAAATATTTTGCCAACATCAGTCCAAATGGAAACTTACTGGACTCTGATTTTGTCTTTTGAAAATGTTTTATCGATTTCTGATAAACCTTAACTGTGAACCAGTTTACTCCATACCTTGAACCATAAATGCTGTCAGTATTATTTCACACAGAAAACAAATGCAACTCAGTTGTTTTGTTTTTTAATCTACTAAAACATGACAGTTAATGTGTTGTATTCATAAAACAGTATTCATACTTTCAAAACTTGCCTCTACTGGCACTGAATCATTAAGTTTTTATCATTGTAATAATAATCATGACTATCATCATTGTTTTCATTGTGAGCATCTTCATTATTATTATTATTACTCAAGTAAATTTGATCAAGTCAATCTCGTGGCTTTATATCACAGAATGCTCGGTGAAATATCTAAAATGTATTCCAGTTCTTTCCCAGAAATACAGTTATGTAAGCTTTCTCCATATTTTCTCTCTGTCAATGCATAGCACTAGCAATAATCATTGACTCTATTAGATTGCCTGTTAACAATACAAACAATTTTGTGTAAGTGACAAAGCCTGAAAACAGATGTCAGTTCTTATAAACCATTTTCAAACAATGTTTACATTGCCTTTTTTGTGTGAAGAAAATTTTCGAAACTTTTGTGAAACTTATAGAAAGATTTATTTTTCCAATCCAGATTGTAATTTTGTCATGACTTTTTTTTTCTTTTTAATGAAGGCAACTGAAGTCTCATCCATTTTTGTTTTGATGACACAAAATAAACTTGTTCTGCCAGCGTAAATTTCAAAGTTTGAAATAAATTTTTAAAAAATTAAAAACTGATTATATTCGTTTTTAATATCTCCTTTAAACACATAAGAAAGACAATCTGAAGAATCAGTGGCTTCGTTGAACTGGTCGTTAGTAAACAAACCCCCCAGGGGCAAAAACTGTTTTGCCAAAAACATGGCACATGCATTACGTGCATTTGGAAAATACACAAAAATCCTATGACAAAACGGACACAAAAAATCAGTAAATTAAAACCAAAGAAAGTAATGTGGGCAAGATTTACAAACAAAAAGCCTTTGTGCAAAGTGTTAAATCTTACTGTGTGGCCAAGCAAACAGCTAAAGGAGACCCCCAAAAAGACAATCCCGCCTCATCAAACTAAAAGGATGCAACACTTCTTTTCACTGGCCAAATATATGTATTTTTCAGCAGAGAACAGAGCAGACAGTATGCATGGTATCAAACATATCAACATGAGAATTGTCTGCTTTGGAATGCCATTATCTTTTGCAATGAAGTTTTTGTTTTCGTTTTGTTTTTTTAATGATACAGACCTGAAGAGATAAAACAATGCCACCAAAACAGTCCAATGAAATAAGACACAATTCAGTAACAAAACACGCCCATCATTCAACAGTCACATCTTTCCATTTCCAAACAAACATGAAGATCGAGAGCACGAAATTCGAACAGTTTCTCTTTTCATTCATCAGTAACCCAAATCATAATTCCAAGCACAATCACAGTAAGGAACGATGATAAAATCTGCAGAAATGGAAACAGTAACAGACGTGCAAATCACAAGTACTGAAGTCAGGTACCCATTCACACCTGCCTGGGTGGAATGAGGATAATCAGTCAAGTGCCTTTCCCCAAGGAAACAACACCGTGCTTCTTCTTCTTCTTCTGCGTTCGTGGGCTGCAACTCCCACGTTCACTTGTATAAACGCGAGTGGGCTTTTACATGTATGACCGTTTTTTAACCCATCATGTAGGCAGCCATACTCCGCTTTCAGGGGGGGGGGGTGCATGCTGGGTATGTTCTTGTTTCCATAACCCAACTAACACTGACATGGATTACAGGCTCTTTAACGTGCGTATTTGATCTTCTGCTTGCGTATACACACGAAGGGGGTTCAGGCACTAGCAGGTCTGCACATATGTTGACCTGGGAGATCGTAAAAATCTCCACCCTTTACCTACCAGGCACCGTCACCGTGATTCGAACCTGGGACCCTCAGATTGAAAGTCCAACGCTTTAACCACTCGGCTACTGCGCCCGTCAACACCGTGCTGAAATGAAGGCTGATCACTGGGGCACACTGGATCAGAAATCCAATGCCGGACTGATCCTGCCACGGCGCCTGTCCCACAGCAAGTTCAGTGATCTACCAACACACTGGAACCAGTTCTGTAAGGGAAAAAGGGCTCGAGCTGCACAGCATGCTAATTCTATCATACACATTCACTCTTGGTGGTCTGCCAGAGGCCACACATTCACTCTTGGTGGTCTGCCAGAGGCCGACGATGACGAGGTCTGTGCACTCAGCGATGGCAGCGCATGTGACTCCGCAGCCCAAAGCTGGAAGCACACAGGCGTTTGGGTTATCGTCGCAGCGACGGTTTGAATTTTGGACTGAGGAGGACAAGGTCCTGTGTCATCTGTCCCTTGCACAATGCACTAATTTTGTGTTAAATAAATAAATAAAATAATTAAGCAATCATGGTATACAAGTCTTTCAGTAAAAACAAACTTTAGTTATTATTATTATCATTTTAAAAATCATCAACTTTGTTGGCTACTGATTATTGTAGCTCTTGACCTTTTGACTTTGAAATTGGAAAAGAACACAAGACAAGGTCATATTTGTTTTCGAAATGTTTTCAGGACATGTTCCGATCTCATTCAAAGTTTCGTTTTTGTTTTGTTTCGCTTTTAATGATCACGGACATGCAGAAACGATAACAGGTCGCCGGCTCAAAATTAATCTGAATAAAAGCAAATCTTGCATATTCTGACGGCTATTTATAGAATGCCGTCCACTCTGTGTTTAATATCAACGCCGACCATAGCGTTTCAATAAATAAGTCTGTCACGTTCAGATTGGAGCAGAATAAACAAACTCAGATTTGTAAAAATTATTATGTCTCTGGTAATTAACTCCCTCTCTCTGTCTCTCTGTCTCTATCTGTCTCTCTTTCTGTCTGTCTGTCTGTCTGTCTGTCTGTCTGTCTCTCTCTCTCTCTCTCTCTCTCTCTCTCTCTCTCTCTCTCTGTAGACACACCCACACACGCACAAACACACACACACACACACACACACACACCCAACAGCACAAAAACCAGGATCAGCAGTGGGAATTAAACGTCAAGTATAAAAACAAAAAATCTGACAATAAAATTTTTTTCGATGTTCTCATGAACATGTGAAATGCGTGTGTGGACACCACTATGCAGTCTTACCTTTGTGAATTGCTGCGCTTTATCAGTTGTCACACACAAACTCCTCCCCCAACACACACACCTCCCTCCCCCCCCACCCCCCGCCCCCCCAACACACACACACAACCATGACACATCCCCAAGCAGAAGCTGTCACCTTCATTTTTTAATTTTATTTTTTTTATCCCCTGTACAAAACAAGAACAGCAAACTCCATCCACAGCGCACACACTGACAAGTTAAGCCCCCTGACAATGGCTCTGCTTAAAAAAAAAATGCTGCTGTGACTCATGAATATTCATTGCACGTGTTGAGGCAGCCAAAACAACAACAAAAAATGGCATTGCGCGCAGACGACTTGGCGAAGCCAATGATATGAATATATGTGTCCGTGTGTGTGTGTGTGTGTGTGCGCGCGTGCGCGCCCGTGTGTGTGTGTGTGTGTCCCTGCGTGTGTGTCCCTGCGTGCGTGCGTGCGTGCGTGCAAGGAGACCAGAACATCGAACAGTACCAGTTGTTCATGAACTCCATGGGTACAACATCAACGTTGCCAGCCTCAGCGAAAATATGGCTGGTACAGTGCTGTCAGCCTTGTGGGCTAGCTGGCCTTTGGGAACCATCCCAACGCCGACTGTCCTCTTGGCCGAGAGAGTGGGGATGTAACTTGGGCAAGACACTCTCCACTTTTATCAAATTCTAGCCCAAATAGTCGGAACAGCAGTTGCCTCCTCTGCTGTTCTGATGGTCATAGTCGGACACGACTGACTATCATATATATATACAGTGGTGGACACGAGGGCGGATCACCCAGGCTGGAGCTGGTCTCGTCTTTCGTTTTTGGTTTTTTTTGGGGGGGTTTGTCAGGAAAGACTCCAGGAGCCATATTCAAGAGACCATCGTGCCTGAGGGCAAAGGTGTACCTGCGAGCAAATCTACACGAGGCAAGGCAGCCTGCCCGAGGGTACGCATACCCAGTGTTCAGGAACACTCGAGTCTACCCGGCGGTTTTCAAACCTGAAGGCAACTTTGCCCTGACAAGTAATGACATGGGCGACTGCCCACGAAGTAGAGGTAAACATGGTGGATCCTTGTATTGTATCCTGCAGTGTTGTTTTGGGGGGGTTGGGAGGGGGTGGGGGCGGGGGGGAGGTGGTTAAGGAAAACAGGTGTCCTTTTCGGGGAGACCATGTATTTTTTTGGGGGGGGGACGGGGAAAATCTGCTACATGACGTTGAGCCTATCATCAAATTTCGTCTTCGACGAGAACATAATTATTATTTGGGGAATTATACAAGAAGTGGAACACGCCTTACAATAGGGTCAGTGCTCTTCCACCACCTCTAGCTACCCTTTCTCAAGACAAGTTTACCTTTGACAGGGTAGAAACCCACCCGCGGGTACAATTTACCTTGACGTTTAAGACGTCTGTTGTGACAAAAAAGAGTAATACAATACAATAAATACAATACAATACAATACCTGTTCCACCAGAACCTCACCAGTTTGATTATTCTGTTCAGCCTCAAGAGAAGACAAGGTGCTGTTACAATACACAATACAATACACAATACACAAACTTTATTTTCTATACTTTGGTACAGAGATTTTCTTTTTGGCAGCAGCACATGTCCAACATAAGAAGAAAACAACAAACAAATAAAATGAATAGAAAATAAAAAAGATAAATCAAATGGCACCAAATGGAAATGGCTATATACATTAATACAGATTACTGAAAGTTACGTGCCTCTCCATTTCAGTCAGCCAAGCCGCATTGCACATCTTCCCACACCACACACACACACACACACACACACACACACACACACACGCACGCACGCACACACACACACACACACACACACACACACACACACACACACACACACACACACCACACGCACACACACGCACACGTACACTCTCTCTCTTCCTCTCTCTCTCTCTCTCTGTCTCTCTCTTCACAAAGTATGCAACTACAAATATAAATATCATAGTTCTTTTTAAAATCAAATATTACCAGAGTAAGACAAGAATTAAACCAAAAAAACAGCTCTTCCATAGTTCACCAACAAAAAAAAAGAAAAAAAAGAGGCATCACAGAAGAACAACTTTCATTCATTCATACTAATCAAAAGCCCTAACACAACTTCTTCACCACTCCCACCACCACCCCACTCCCTCACCCCCCACACCTCCCATATCCCACACTCCCCCTCCTTTGGTTGCTACTCGGGGACCTCAATGCTCGTATGGACAAAAGGCTCTCTAGTCTTTGGACAGCAGTTCTGGACCCTCATGGCATCCGATAGGAGAATTGAATTTGAACAGCCAGCTGCGTCAGTTAGACATTGTGTACCAAACATGGTCTGACCTTCACCAACACGCTGTACAAACATCCTGGGATTCGTATTTGTACTTGTATTTGTGTTTCTTTTTGTCACAACAGATTTCTCTGTGTGAAATTCGGGCTGCTCTCTCTGCAGTGAGAGCGCGTCGCTACACTACAGCGCCACCCATGTTTTTTCTTTTGTTTTTGTTGTTGTTGTTGTTTTGGTTTTGTTTTTGTTTCGTTTTTTCTGCGTGCAGTTGTATTTGTTTTTTTCTATCGAAGTGGATTTTTCTACAGAATTTTTGCCAGGAACAACCCTTTTGTTGCCGTGGTTTCTTTTACGTGCGCTAAGTGTATGCTGCACACGGGACCTCGGTTTATCGTCTCATACGAATGACTAGCGTCCAGACCACCACTCAAGGTCTAGTGGGGGAGGAGAAAATATTGGCGGCTGAGCCGTGATTCGAACCAGCGCGCTGAGATTCTCTCGCTTCCTAGGCGGACATTATGGGAGAAGAGGCCGATTCTGGATGCGCAGCACTTCCCACAGGTGTTGCAAGGGAAAACGCCTCCAGAAGTTGAGCCCGGCTTCCTTTGCTCACGCTTCTCCTTTTAATGGCCAGCGTTCTCTTGTTTTCAAACGTCTTTGTGCCACTAGAGCACAGCATCCTCCAGTGACAGCGGTCAAGGGCATCAGTTTCCCGTTTATATGCCCATATAGACAACAACGACATGTACAGACTGCCTGACTCAGGTATCAAATTAGCATCAATCAAATTTCAAATTCATCCATGTATCAATGTATGGCAAAAAAATTAATTAAAAAAATACTGAGAAAAAATGCAAGAGAAAATGTTAGTCAAGGTACTGTTGTATCAAAACATAATCATCATATTACTTCTACTCACAAAAAACCCTCCAAAAAAAACAAAACAAACACCAGAAAACAATACAATTAATCACCAATGGTATTTGAATACAAATACTCTGAAATATATTGAAACCCAAACCAATATTTAAAAAAAACAAAAAAAAATCCAGGATAAAAGTAATACGGTAAAATGTACCAAGACATCTAAACTGATTACACATTGACAATAAAGTAAGTGAGCTAAATTAAATACACATAAAAACAATGAAACAAACAAGACAACAACTACAACCAAACTAAATTGAAAAATGAGGCAAATCAAACGTGGCAAGAGGACTCTAAAGTTGAAATCCAGCTAAGGCAAGGGAACAGATTTTGGCAAGTACAAAACAAACTTCAGTGCTGCTTGTAGTTTCATCACAGTAAATGTATAAATGGTTCACAACACACACAGTCAAAGACTTTCAATGTAAGAAAACAATCAGTGAAAACCTGGATAACCCAGAAGCATTTTTTTTAACATCACTCTGTGCATACACATGCACACAAGCATGCACGCACACACACACACACACACATACACACACTCACTGTACTGATGACCACCACAAGACTGTGGCACCTGATTCACAATAACTTATGTGTCTACAAACTACTGACCACCACAATCCCAGAACTGAAGTGTTGATGGAACGCCAGTCACAATAACGTACGTATCCTCCAAAACTGACCCAAGTTCTGTGACTTTTCACACCCTACTCTCATGATGACCTCAGTTTCGATCCCCCCCCCCCCTCCACTTCCATGCTTGGGGTGAGTCCTGTCAAGGTCTTCGGTGTCGGCAGATTCATGGGGGACTGTCGCTGGAGGGACGTGATTGTGGTCTCCACTCTGGAAGGGGCGCTCACTCAGTACTGGCTCCACGACTAAGCCATTATTGTCAACAGTAAGGGGGCTTAGTAGGTGGTGTCCTGAGTACGTTAAATCACTACAGGCACTACTGAACACCACCAAAGTGACTCAGCAGCAGTGCAGCAGGGTCTCCTCTGGTGTGTGGCCTCCTGGCGACCTAACACTGATAGTTCCCTGTGGACTGCAGATGTTGGGACCGCGACAGATGGACCTGTGTGGCTGTGTATGGGGGGTCTGAAATGAGCGGCTTGTGGGGTAACGCCACTGAAATGGTACAGACAGCAAAAAGAAAAAAAAAACCCAAAACAAACAAAAAAAAAACCCAACAATCTAACTACCAACCACTACGATGCCAGAACCGTGCTGACAGTACGCCCAAAGGTAATGTGTCCGCCTTGGAAGCAAGAGAATCTGAGTGCACTGGTTCCAATCTGGGGCCAGTTGCCAACGTTTTCTCCCCCGCCACCAGAAAAACCCACTGCAGGCAGGAAAATTTTTTTTTTTAAATGGTGGCACTCTCAGTGTAGCGATGCGCTCTCACTGGGGAGAGCAGCCCGAATTTCACACAGAGAAATCTGTGGGGAAAAAAAAAAAATCCCAGGGAGCGAGGACAGCGCTGACCACTGACCCCTGACCACTGACCCCCTATATCACAGGGGCTCCATGCCACCTCTCTTCTTCTTCCCCTTTTTGCCCAGGGGGGCCAAAGCTGGGAGGGCGTCCAGGCGGGAAGGTCGCCGCATCCCCTCGTCGGCCATGACCTGACCGTGAACCTGGGCCGCCCGGAGGTCACTGCTGACGGGGTCGTTGTTATGGAAACCATTGTGGGCTGACGGAGAGGCCAGGTTGAACGTCTCTCTCATGTCTTTCATGTCTGAAAGAAGACAGTGTGTGTGTGTGTGTGTGTGTTGGGTTGTCAAAAGGTTTCATCTGAAAAATCAAAAAGCTTAGGACACATGTTCTAGCTCAAGGAGGAATCCAAAGAATGTTTTGGAGAACTATGGGACCAAAGTGTCTGGATGCTCAGAAAAAAATCTTTTTGTTGTTGTTGTTGTTGTAGTCTTCAGGTACACTTTCATTTGCAAAACACACACACACACACACACGCGCGCATGCATGCACACACACACACACACACACGCATGCATGCACACACACACATGCATGCACACACACACACACACACACACACAACACACACGCATGCCCACACACACACACACACACCAACAATGTGGATTGTTGCTGGCAAGTTTTACAGAACTGAAATAAATCAAATACACTTTTCCAATGCGTTGGCTTTGAAAAACTGAGCAAACGCTGTCCCAGCAACAACTTGAAGTGTGTGCTGTGCTGTGCTGTCGTGTGCTGTGCCACGCTTTGGTGTGCTGTGCTGTGCTGTGCCACGCTTTGGTGTGCTGTGCTGTGCTGTGCTGTGCTGTGCTGTGCTGTGCTGTGCCACGCTTTGGTGTGCTGTGCTGTGCCATGCTTTGGTGTGCTGTGCTGTGCTGTGCTGTGCTGTGCCATGCTTTGGTGTGCTGTGCTGTCGTGTGCTGTGCCACGCTTTGGTGTGCTGTGCTGTGCTGTGCTGTGCCACGCTTTGGTGTGCTGTGCTGTGCTGTGCT
>JAAQRG010273397.1:10000-12896 GCA_011634625.1 Babylonia areolata | reverse complement strand
ATCAGGCAGTGTGTGTGTGTGTGTGTGTGTGAGTGTACGTGTGTGTGCGTGCGTGTGTTTGTGTGCGCGTGCGTGTGTGTGTGTGTGTGCGCGGGGGTGGGGGGGGGGATGATGTGGATATGTGTGTGTTTGTGTCGGGGGAAGGTGTGGGTGGTGGTGAGAACGTGGGTGTGGGTGTGAGTGGTGTGTGTGTGGGTAGATAGATGGGTGGGTGTGGTTATTTCAGTGTGTGGGTTGGTAGATGTGAAGGTGGGTGTGGGAATGTGTGTGTGTGTGCGTGCGTGCGTGTGTGCCGCGCGTGCGTGCGTGCTTCTGTGTGTGTGTATGTGTGTGTGTGTGTGTGTGTGGTGAAATGGTTGTGGAGGCCGATGAAGCAGAAAGGGGTACAGAAAATTGAACTATCAGAAAGTTACCTCTCTTTCTCTGCCTCTCTGTCTGTCTCTGTCTCTTTGTCTCTCTGTCTGACTCTCTCTGTCTCCCTGTTTCTCTCTGTCTCTACTGAACCAGCAGTGCTTACATCCGAAGAAAATGACGAAATACGTTGTCATCGCCAAGAGACGAAAGCGCCCAAAACCTTCCGTCCACCCATACGTCATTGTACATAAATGACGTAATGAGTGAAGAAGTCAGTCATCACAGAGTTCTTAGTCTTGTTATATCGAGTCACTCAGTGATGGCAGCAGCATGTAATGATGACTTTTGATTTTTTATACGAACAGATTCTCCAGATTTTTTTCCACTTTTATGAGCTATTCTATAAAATAAAATAGAAATGATTTATAAAACAACAACAACAACAACAACAACAAAACAACAACAAAAAAACGGGTGTGTGTAGAATTGTTTATGAAGTGCCTTCCATGGTTTATAAAAAAACACACCAAAACACACACACACACACACACACACACACAAAAAAAAAACACAAAAAAAACGAAGCTTTGATGTAATGGTTTCTTTTGTTTAATTTTTCTGTTCTTTCTTGTGATCCTGCTTATTTCAGTACAGTGTTTTTGTTCCTTTTCTTATATATATATATATATATATATATATATATATATATAATATATTATAACCTATCTTCCCATTCCCAGGGCTGCATGAAAATGAAAACAACAAAATAGTTTGCTTTTTCTCTTTCCCCCAGAAATAAAATGAATTCATTCGTTTTGATACGAGTACTGTTGTCTTCTTCATTTTAACCCTTTCATCGCCAGTCAGTTTAGAGTGCAAATTAACCTTGGGCAGGAACCACAGAAAATATGGTGTCTAAGAATGCCTGGGCACTGAGGCCGCGTGCTTCTTTGAAGCGCAGCCAATCACCTTCACCCTGCCAGGAAGTCACGTCACAACATGGCGGCTATTGACATGCGCACACACAGTAGCTGTTCCTTCATCCCGGCCCGTTCCGTGGTTTTCTGATGATCCTGTAAATCCCGCGAGGTCGTCATAGCAACAAGAGGTTTCACCGTGTAGAATGATCAGGGCTGAGGCCTATCGTAAAAGTTCTGAAGATATCTACGAGGTCATATATATATATATATATATGATGTTTGGTAGGCTGGTTGGTAGATAGGTAGGTAGGTGGGTTGGTGGGTAGGTAGGTAGATAAGTAGACATAAAGCTAGAATGGGTTGCCGTCGACAAACAATTCTTGGGGTAAATACACAAACTAAAGATAGACAGACAGACTGACAGATAGGCAGAGAGACAGACAGACAGACAGGACTGTAAAAGATGCTCTTCGTACAAAATATTGCAAAAACGTACAGCGTTTATGCGGAAAAGAAGTTAATGTCTATCACATACTTGTCGAGTGTCTCAGAACAAAACTGGTCTTTCAAAAACTCACTGACCAGTTTCCACTGAATACGTCTTTGTCATTAGAAGATATTTTGAATGATTATTTATTACTCCGATAAATCACAGAATATTTGAATCAAAGTCCAGTGGATACATACCTTTGGTTGATTATATATCTGTTATAATGATTATGCTCAGTTCTGTTACAGGAATGTTTGAAATAGTTATACTGGACTCTCAGTTAGATCAATCTTTTCGTAGTTCTTTTTGTTAACTGATGCCACTTTTTATGTATTCGTATTCGTATTCGTATTCGTATTTTTCTTTGTCACAACAGATTTCTCTGTGTGAAATTCGGGCTGCTCTCCCCAGGGAGAGCGCGTCGCGATTCTACCGCGCCACTTTTTTTTTTTTTTTTTTCCTGCGTGCAGTTTTTTTTGTTTTTCTTATCGCAGTGGATTTTCCCACAGAATTTTGCCAGGAACAACCCTTTTGTTGCCGTGGGTTCTTTTACGTGCGCTAAGTGCATGCTGCACACGGGACCTCGGTTTATCGTCTCATCCGAATGACTAGCGTCCAGACCACCGCTCAAGGTCTAGTGGAGGGGGAGAGAAAATATCGGCAGCTGAGCCGTGGTTCGAACCAGTGCGCTCAGATTCTCTCGCTTCCTAGGCGGACGCGTTACCTCTAGGCCATCACTCCACTTCTTTGTCTTTGTCTTTTTTCCTGTATCATTCAGCCCACCACCCCTTCCCAGAAGGGTGGGTGGCTGACTGGCTGGATAGATGGATGGATGGATGTACGGGTACCACACACATTACCTCCATCCACCAAACTCCCCCCCTCCTCCTCCTCTAACCCTTCGCTGACCGGAACGTACCCAAGGGGCTTCACTCAGTTCCCTCCACCTGCCCCGCATCCAACCCCCCGCCTTACCCCCCCCCTTCCCCTGACAGAACGGCAGTCAAGACGTCTGACCGGATGACCGGCATAGAGGCTGCTGCAGCTGTGTCCGAGAGAGCGGTCATGATAAGTCATCCCACTCCAACTTCACAGCAAACACACACACTCTCTCTCTCTCTCTCTCTCGCTC
>JAAQRG010273397.1:0-7500 GCA_011634625.1 Babylonia areolata | reverse complement strand
AAAAAACAAAATCAGAGATAAAACGAAAGAAGCCTTTCCAGCCTAACAACCCTCGTCCCAGCCTCCAAGGACAATAGAACGCAGGTTCCGCCATGTTGGCCTATTCGTGTATATCTGGGGTGGATGTCTTCACTAGTCAAAAATGACCCCCTGGGCAAAAACCCAGGAGGGGGAGTAGTTTGAAACTTTTATACCGGAACAAACATGAAAGCAGATTACGGTGTTCCATGCAAGGGTCGAACATGCTCCCCACCCCCCGTCCCCCCTCCACCCACACACACACACCCCTCCATTCCCCCATTCCCACCCCCAAGGGGCCAGGCACTCTGAATAAACATGAGGGTGATCGTGTGACGTCCTTGTATTGTGGGTACGACGTAATACGTAGTTGTGATTTGCATAGAAGCCATGCAGCCTGATTTGGCAGTGGTAGGTTTTATTTTTATTTTTATTTTATATATCTTTTCTGTTTTTTGTTTTGTTTTTTTTGGGGTTTTTTTTTTCCAACGGGGTCAGGGGGATTATGAGTTGATGTTTATTGATCTCTGGTGTTGTCCCGGTGCTAAATCAGATCATGTGGTGGATTCCGTTATCGACCTCATTCAATTACGGCTCTCGCAATGGTGTTATTTTGTTGTTGTTGGTGGTGGTGGTGGTGGTGTTTTTTGTTGTTGTTTATTAAAATTTGTTTAGTTGTTGTTTTATGCTCGTGGTAACAAAGAGGGAAGTGAATAATAAGAGAAGAGGAGGCGGAGAGATGAAGAAAAGAAAAGAAAAAAGAAAAACAAAGCTCTTCTTCACTTTCATTATGTTCTGCTGATTGATTTGAAAATGAGTTGTTGAGTGTGTGTTTATATCGTATATATATATATATAGTTATGATTGAAGAGGGGATTGTGGAGGTAGTGGGGAGGATAGAGGGAGAGGGGGAGGATACAGATAAGACGGGGGAGGGGGGAGGGGGCAAGGATGGGGATAATACACTGCAGAGAGAAACAGAGGGAGAAAGGAGAGACAGACACACAGACAGACACACAGACAGACAGACAGAGCGATGGATAAACAGACATACAGAGTCAGAGAGAGACACAAAAGAGAATCAAAGAGTCAAAGACATCAACGCAGCTTTCCGCAACTTCTAACACGCTTGTCAGTCACAGCAGCCTCATCACAGAGGACGTGATTAGAGAGGGGGATTGTGGAGGGACTGGGGATGGTAGAGGAAGCGGAGGGTGAGGGGGGGGGAGGGGTATACAGATAAGAGGGGGGAGAGGCAGGGGTGGGAACAGTGCACTGCGGAGAGAAAGAGAGGGAGAAAGGACACACACACACACACACACACACACACACACACACACACACAGCAATGGATAGACAGACAGAGTCAGAGAGACAGAGAAACAAGGGTCAAAGAATGACAACGCCCTTTCCGCAACACCCAGCACGCATGTCAGTCACAACAGCCTCAACGCAGAGAGCACACACACACACACACACACACACACACACACACACACACACACACGGGCGCGCGCATTCACACACACACATACACACCACATACACACACACACACACACACCACACACAAACACACACTCTCACACACACACATACACACCACACACACACACACACACACACACACACACACACACACACACACACAGAGGGACTGAACAATCCAGATACGCTCTGCATAATTTTTTTTTTTTTTTCATAATTTACGTATACTCAAAAACACACCCAACTGTCACGCTTATTGCGAAATTCTGGCAATGGCTGCTGTACTGCATGATATTGGGGATGCATCGATATCGGGGATGTTTTAGAGGGAAGGGCCTTTTCAAAATCCATCATGCAGAGTACGGAGTGTGGCTGTGAGTGACTGTGCCCACTTGACATTTTGACTATCTGATTTTGGAATGAATCTGTCTTCCTATCTTGTTCATACTGGGAATGGGAGATTTCGCAATGAAGGGGGGTGGGAGGAGGGGGAGGAGTGGAGGCAGATAGTGGTTGGGGGGCTAGGGGAGGGGATGATTCTGAAGGGGTAGGACTGAGCGGGGAGGGGTGTGGGAGGAGACTTTGGTTGGAGATGGTAGGAGGAGAGTAGTGTGTGTGTGTGTGTGTGAGTGTGTGTGTGTCCGTGCGTGTGTATGTGTGTGTGTGAGTGTGTGTGTGTCCGTGCGTGTGTATGTGTGTGTGCGTGTGTGTGTGCGGACGAGGGAGCAGAACAGAGGAAGAAGAGTGGGGAGCTGACCCAGTGAAGTTCTACAGATCTGCTCTGTTCCTGAGCCTGAAATATCCCCTACAGAAAACGAACAAATCAACATCACCACCGCCACCACCACTACTACCACCACCACCACCAACAACAACAACAACGACTCAACAGCAAACAAAAACACAGACGTTAGGCGGAACAAGCTTATACAGCTACAGCCCTCGTCAAAAGTCTCGAAGGATAACGTGATTTCCCTGCAGCAGCAGGCAGCAGGAGAGATAGGAAGGCAGACTGCCACACTCCACTGTTCCATTCACAAGGGAACAACCTTTACAGGGGCCAGGGACTATGAATAAGTATGAGGGAGTGAGATCGTGTCTCCGTGCAACAAGGTGCTGGCTCTGGCTTGAATCATGGCTTCTATGAAGTCCATGCAGCTAAGCTTCATAACCCGATCAGTCTGTTGTCTACTGGATCAGAGAGGCAGACAGAGAGAGAGACAACCAGTACCAGACAGGGTGTCCCTGCTGATGCCTTTCTCTATATCAGTAAACATTCCTGCGAACAGATTCGAAAATGTCAAGAATGTCAGGAAGTTTTAGAGGGTTTTGGTATATATGGATAGAATATATACGAATACAAGCAGATTATTCAGCCAAGATGTATCAGTCTCTTGTGAGGGATTACGTACAAACTGTTTGTCTTGTCATCTCTTTTGTTTCCGATACAAGTATCATGACAGGGCGAATCCTCTTATCTTAACCGCTTCAGGCTGAAATGGAGAGGAGAGGGGAAAGGCATTACAGGAACAGAAAACAAAAAGAGGGAGGGAGAGAGGGGTTGGGGAAGAGGGGGGGGGGGAGAAATATATATATATATACATATATATATATGCACATATATGTATACAATGATTATATGTATTTACACACACACACACACACACACACACACAGATAGAGGGAGAGAGAGGGGGGACAGAGATGTATGTATATAATTAAATGTATATATATATATATGGAGAGAGAGAGAGAGGACCAGACAGACAAACCAGATACAGAGACCAAGAAAGAGAGGCTGTCAGCACCAAATCTCATTGCAACATCCACTCCACCCAGGGAAACACACACACACACACACACAGATTCCAGCAATTCTGCCGACAAATCCTACCGTGATCGACCTGTCAAGGTGACAAATGAAAAAAAGAAGAGAAAGGTGGTTGTGAGGAAAGAAAGAAAGGAAATGTGAGGTATAAAGGGGGAAAAAAGAACGGAACGGTGGGTATAAAGCCAAAAAAAGAAAGGGGGGCAAGGCAGGGTGTTTGGGGGGCTTGGGGGAGAGGAGAGGGTACTGATCTGGACTCAGATGTCGGGGCCAGTTGTGAAAACCAACGCAGAACAAGCTTTGTTTTCAGCAACAGCACTTGACCCAGCTTCCTGGCACAACGTAACGCAGAGTCTGGGGCCTAAATGTGAAAGATAACCATGTTCCGTTCACTGGGCAGCATGCCCCAGGGGCCGGGGACTATGAATAAGTATGAGCGGCGATCGTGTTCCTGTGTATGAGGAGGTCTGGCTTGTATGAAGAGTGTGTGGTTTAACTCGATTAGTGTTTTTGTTTTCGGGGGTCAGAGTGACAAACGGAAGCAGACAGCGAGTCTCCGCTGATTATCAGTTACATTCTGCAAGCAGAATGGAAAATGTCAACAATATACCCCCGAAAACGGAGTATGGCTGCTTACATGGCGGGGCAAAAACGGCCATACACGTAAAAGCCCACTCGTGTACATGCGAGTGAGCGTGGGAGTTGCAGCCTACGGACAAAGAAGAAGAAGAAGAAGTCAACAATATCAGAATGCTTTTTGAGGGAGTTGGGGAAGAAATGGATACGAATTCGATTGGTTCATTCAGCAAAAAGGTATTTTCCACTTGTGAAGGATTGTGTACAAACAGCTTCAATTCTATCCTTTTTTTTCCAGAGAAATCTCATGACGAGGTGATTTCTCTTATCTGAAGCACTTTAGGAAGAAATGGAGAGGAATGGAGAAGAAAGGCATATGAATTTGATTGGTTCATTCAGCAAAAGGTCTTTTCCACTCGTGAAGGATTGTGTGCAGATTGAATTTTATCGGCATTTTGTTCCCAAAAAAATTCTCAAGACCGGATCATTTTTCTTATTTTAGATGTCTTGTCAGAAATGGACAGGAGAGAGGAAAGACAAGAAGGAAAGGAGGAGAGAAAGGACATATAGATAGATGGATATCCTTTGTCTCTTCATATATATATATATATATATATCAAGAGAGAGAGAGAGATTTTTCAGCCACAACTCTTGGCCAAGCCTCCAAGAACAATGCAATGCAGATTCCAGACCAGAGACGTGAAAGCAGAGGTCGTGGCGTTCCGTTCAAATCAGTTAGAAGCCCAACAGGGGCCAGGGATTATGAATAGGTATGAGGTGCGATGCGATCGTGTCACTGTGTTCGACGCAATGTCCATGATTTGCATATCGGCCATGCAGCTTGTCTTTTGTTTTGCGTTGGAGGGATGGGGCACAAGGGAGAGGGCTCAGGAAGAGATGATGATAAGATAGCCGTGATTTGTAGTTTTGCTGGCTCAGACCGTGAGACTGATTTGATTATTGATCTCATTCAGTGGTTTCCTGCCATATTTGTTTTATTTACTTTGACTGAGATGCTTTTTACTTGCTTAGACTGAAATGCTGTTTACTTAATCAGACTGAAATACTGTTTACTTACTGAAATGCTATCAACTTCGACTGAGATGCTTTAATTATATATATATATATATAGATAGATAGATATATATCTTGCACACACACACACACACACACACACACACACACACACACACATTCTGAAGCCAGGATGGTGGTGACAAACGAGAGGGAGTTGACAGAACAGACACCAGAACAAAACAACAGCATCAACAAGTCTGGTTGACAACTCCCCACAGGTTTTCATGAGTTGCCGCAGCTCTTCGGCACGCACGTTAGACAGCAGCATAAGAGGTCAGGAAAACAGCTCCCAACAGATTCTCTGGGGGCCAAACTGGCAGACAAAGAAAACCAAGGCAGACGGTGGTGGGACTCATGGCAACGTTTTGGTCTCTTTCACTTAATCTGGGGAGATTTCTAAATGCGAAAAACAAAAACAAAAGCATTGCAGGAAGAACCACTAGACAAATACTCCAGCCTCCACAAAAAAATGTGAATTTTGGCTCTGAGTTCCACTGCACATTCTCATGGTGAATGAAGTAAAATACAACAGCGACCCAGGCCACTGAATGTGGATAAAATAATAGTACTGCAGAGGCCAGTGAATATGGATAAATAGTACTGCAGAGGCCCCTGAATATGCATAAATACTACTGCAGGGGCCACTGAATATGCATAAATAGTACTGCAGAGGCCACTGCATATGGATAGATAGCACAATGGCGATCATTCTCTCATAACAAGGTTACACTGAGTTTAGCTGTGCTCATTGTTACTTTGTGGTGTGGTGTAGAGATGGCGTTCAAGTTTTTATGGGTTCTGAATATGATGATGGCATTGCTTCGGCCATTGTGCTTGTTTGTAACTAAAAACAAAGCATTGGGCTATTTCATGGGCCAGTAACTGTGGATAGGCAAGTTCCTTATCATATCCTGTGCATGGGGCAATGAATCTGAATGGCTTGGAATCAGAGTTTGATTAAAAAGAAAATATACGAAAGCAAGATTTTTTCGAACAACGTGAAAGACATACAGTATATTAGAAAATATAATAAATAAACGCCTTTTTATACACGTCTTCATCATGGGTAAGTTTTCAACAACAAAAGAAAGCATCCAATAAAAAATTAAGTGAAAGTGATTACTTACGATATTATACCTTTAAACTGAATGCATCTATTTGAAAACATGCCTTCTTTAAGAATTTTAAAAGTTGTCTCATACAGAAAAAATATAAAATTTTGAAAATGCTTTGAAGATTTTTTTTTAAAGAATGTCTCATACGGAAAAAAGTCTCAATACAGTCGCATGTCTTCATTTTACAGCAGCAGGGCGTTCCAAATCCTGAGTTGATTCTTTCACGATCTGAAACATTTCTCGTATTGTAACGTTCTGGAAGAGAGTTTTCATGAGGTCAGCAGTAACATATTCCCATTGCCCTGCTCCAGTGCTCTTTAACATTATAAGATGACTTCCATAGTTTTATCAGATTTTTTTTCCAGCAAGCATGTTTATATTTAAAATACATTGACAGGAATTCCACGATTTTATCAGATGGTTTCCAGCAAGCCCTTTTTTTTTTTACTTTGAAGTATGAAATAAAAGGCATACAGGAAGTGAAGAGATGAAAATATTGAAGAGAATGCTGGGAAGAGAGGTAGGAAGAGAATGTTGGGAAAGGTAGGAAGAGAATGTTGGGTAAGGGGGTAGGAAGAGAATGTTGGGTAAGGGGGTAGGAAGAGAATGTTGGGAAAGGGGGTAGAGAGAGAAAGCTGGGAAAGGGGGTAGGAAGAGAACAGGAAGAGAATGTTGGGAAAGGGGGTAGAGAGAGAAAGCTGGAAAAGGGGGTAGGAAGAGAATAGGAAGAGAATGTTGGGAAAGGGGGTAGAGAGAGAATACTGGGAAAGGGGGTAGGGAGAGAATGTTGGGAAAGGGGTAGGGAGGGAATGCTGGGAAAGGGGTAGGGAGGGAATGCTGGGAAAGGGGTAGGGAGAGAATGCTGGGAAAGGGAAAGGGGGTAGGGAGAGAATGCTGGAAAAGGGAAAGGGGGTAGGGAGAGAATGTTGGTGGGAAAGGGGGTAGGAAGAGAATGCTGGGAAAGGGGGTAGGAAGAGAATGTTGGGAAAGGGAAAGGGGGTAGGGAGAGAATGTTGGGAAAGGGGGTAGGAAGGGAATGTTGGGAAAGGGGGTAGGAAGGGAATGTTGGGAAAGGGGGTAGGAAGAGAAAGCCATCCTTGACTTTTCATATCACGTTTAAGGAGTACCAGAAATATCCAGAGAGAGGTCGGTAAGAGATTTCCCTTGAGAGATTCCAACAATCTCCTCCCCCCTCCTCCCCCCCCCTCCCCTCCCTCCTCCTAAAAAAGGGAAAAGGAATAATGTTGATAACGAAGTCTGGGTTTTTTTTGTTTTGTTTTTTTATTCTTCTGACAGAAAACTGTCTGATTGCTTGTCTGTTTGTCTGTCTCTGTCTTTCTCAAACACACGCACACACACACACACACACACACACACACACACACACACACACACACC
>JAAQRG010273393.1:0-12882 GCA_011634625.1 Babylonia areolata | reverse complement strand
GTTCAATTTGCAATTAGTGAAGGAAAATAAAGAAGTTTTTTTCTTTCAATAGTCTCACTAACCCACTACTCTCCCACTACCCCCCCCCCCCTGACCCCCACCGCCCAACCCGTCCCTTTCGCCTGTCTTCAGCTATAACCCCCTTCCATCCCTTCCTCTAACAGCATGTACCTGTGTGACTGAATATCTTTGATTGTGCGTGAATAGGATGCTATGAGTCATCTCTCTCTCTCTCTCTGTCTCTGTCTGTCTGTCTCGTTGTCTGTCTCTCTCTCTCTCTCTCTATCTATCTGTGTGTCCATAAGTAGGGCTTGTATGTATGTGCATTGGTATTATGCGTTTGTGTGTGTAGTGATCAGTTGTGTGTGTGTGTGTGTATGTGTGTGTGTGTGTGTGTGTGTGTGTGTGTGTGTGTGTGTGTGTTTGTGTGTGTGAATGCGTGAGCATGTGTTTCTTCTGAGTGTACTGTGTTTGTGTGAGTCTGTGTGTGCGTGTGCGAGCGCATGTGTGTGTGTAATCAGTTGTTACGATATGTTTTCCTTTTCTATATTTGGTTATAAGCTTTGGAGGAATATACAGGTTTTTGTCTCTTTACAAAGTATGGGTCGTGCACGACCCGGCACACAAGCTTTGGAGGAATATACAGGTTTTTGTCTCTTTACAAAGTATGGGTCGTGCACGACCCGGCACACAAGCTTTGGAGGAATATACAGGTTTTTGTCTCTTTACAAAGTATGGGTCGTGCACGACCCGGCACACAAGCTTTGGAGGAATATACAGATTTTTGTCTCTTTACAAAGTATGGGTCGTGCACGACCCGGCACACAAGCTTTGGAGGAATATACAGGTTTTTGTCTCTAAAAGGTATGGGTCATGGACGACCCACATTGATGAGCCGGCTTCCGTGTGTAGTCACACAGCGACAGCCAGCGAAAGTTAAAACATAAGGAGGAATCCGTAAATAGAAGATATGAAAGTTAAATGTACAAAATGTGTGTGTGTGTGTGTGTGTGTGTGTGTGAGAGAGAGAGAGAGAGAGAGAGAGAGAGAGAGAGAGAGAGAGAGACAGAGATAACGAACATTTTGTGTGCATGTAGAACTGAGAGAGGAAGGTACACAACTCTCACAGTAAAAACCAACCCTTCACGAAATAACTTGAAGTTGCCTACCTTCGTTTCACAAAACGCACGGTTGACAGTGTTATGTCTTGTTTGACTACTTTTTTTTTCTTTTTTTTTTTTTTTAGATTTAAATATTTACTCTCTTTAAACACTTATTCTGTGCACGTGTACATACATGCATAGTAGTAGCTGAAGGAGAAAAAAAAAATCGAAATCGAAACTTTTTTTTTTTTTTATTGAGGGAAAAGGAATAGGCACTTATCGGCCTGTTTTCATCCTACCCTCGTAAAGAAAACGTATAAACTAATATCTAGGAAATACAAGAAGACTTAAAAAAAAAAAAAAGGTAGGAAAAAAAAACATACACATTGCATGGCAAGCAACAACAACAACAACAAGAACAAATAAATGGCATAGAAAATGAGCAATTCTCCACAAAATAACATCGTATGCATACCGCTATGCGTGAAGGAGAGAGGGAAGGAAGGAGGTTAGGAAGGAAGAGATACGAAGAAGGAGAGAGAGGAAAACTGCTGCCAGAGAGAGAGAGAGACAGAGACAGAGGGGATGGGGGGGGGGGGAGGGGAGGAAAGGAGACAGACGCATAGACAAAGATATTGAAAATACATTATTTGTTTTTTTCAGTCTCAGTAATTTCAAGGATTCGTAGACCTTAGCTCTGACATGAGATGTTTATGATAATTACAGTCTTTTGAAGACACTGAGACTGGAGTTTACTAGTATTACGTGTAGATGAAATAGTATTCCATAAATATCCACCAGAGTATATGAGACTTGTTTTTATAAAGATAAATTTCTTGGCCGAGGCAAAGTTCTTTTATGTGCGTGACGGCGACTATTTACTGGAAAATTACTTAGAGGGTGGGGCATAACCTGATAATATTTTGAACATAAATATGGCTTTATTAATATTTAAATTTAATTTTCATTGCCAATATATCAAGTTCTATGTAATCAGAAACATGTAAAGAGGAAGATTTTAGAATAACTAATTGAAGAGTACGCCTATGGAGACTTTGGAGTGGTTTTAGGATGCTATCACTCAGTGAATCCCAGACAGTTGACGCATAGTTTATACAAGATTCAATGACAGCGAGATGCATGAGCAAAATACACATTTTTGATGAAAAAAAAAAGTCTAGCATCACATGGGTTTTTACGGTTGTTGTGAAGTGTTTAACTCTCTCCATACGAACGGCGAAAGAGACGACGTTAACAGCGTTTCACCCCAATTATCATCATCAAAATATTGCAAGCGGAAGGCTCGTATACTGAAGAGGTGAATATTGACAAAGAATACCACAATTCTGACGACGGAAGCTAAAGGTTGGGTCATTCAGACACCCACTGGACATCCGAGGGGTCTGTGTAGAGGAGAAGAGAGGACTGGCCGTACTGAGTGAGTTAACCTCCAGGTCCTAGACAGGAGCGGCCCAGTGCCCAGCATCGAAAGCCTGTTGATCCAGTGCCAGCTACACTGGACAGGACACTCTATCCGCATGGCAGACAGCAGGATCCCGAAGATGCTCTTGTATGGCCAGCTGAAAGAAGGCCACCGTGACCTTGGAAGACCCTGCAAGCACTTCGAGGACACCTTGAAGACAAACCTCAAAGCCTGTGACATCAGTAGAAATCGCTTCCCAGTGGGAAACTGATGCCCTTGACCGCTCTCGCTGGAGGAAGCTGTGCTCTAGTGGCATAAAGACATTTCAAAACAAGAGAACGCTGGCCATAAAGGAGAAGCCTGAGCGAAGGAAGCAGGGCTCAACTTCTGGAGACGTTTTCCCTTGCAACACCTGTGGGAAGTGCTGTGCATCCAGAATCAGCCTCTTCTCACATACGAGGACACACACCGACAGATAAGCCTGCCTGCTTACTCATCCGTCGGTAGACTCCATTACAAATGATTACTATGAATTCTAAATTGGGCCTACTGATTTAAAGTTAACTTTATATCCCATTCGAATGAATCATACACCGCTCAGGTTGCAACCCTTTTCTCCGAACTCCCCACAAAGGGAGGAGAGGAACGTTCATCAATGGCAGAGGGCTGACCATCAGAGCCTACAGTCAGTCCTGCCCGCTTCGCACTCAGAAGGGGTGGCTGTCTCTCCTCATCACGGGGTACGGTCCTGTCAGTTACCCGACATCTCGTGCTGTCTCTCCTCATCACAGGGTACAGTCCTGTCAGAGTTACCTGACATCTCATGCTGTCTCTCCTCATCATGGGGTACGGTCCTGTCAGTTACCTGACATCTCGTGCTGTCTCTCCTCATCACGGGGTACGGTCCTGTCAGTTACCTGACATCTCATGCTGTCTCTCCTCATCACGGGGTACGGTCCTGTCAGTTACCTGACATCTCATGCTGTCTCTCCTCATCATGGGGTACGGTCCTGTCAGTTACCTGACATCTCATGCTGTCTCTCCTCATCATGGGGTACGGTCCTGTCAGTTACCTGACATCTCGTGCTGTCTCTCCTCATCACGGGGTACGGTCCTGTCAGTTACCTGACATCTCATGCTGTCTCTCCTCATCACAGGGTACGGTCCTGTCAGTGTTACCTGACATCTCGTGCTGTCTCTCCTCATCACAGGGTACGGTCCTGTCAGTTACCTGACATCTTGTGCTGTCTCTCCTCATCACGGGGTATGGTCCTGTCAGTGTTACCTGACATCTCGTGCTGTCTCTCCTCATCACGGGGTACGGTCCTGTCAGTGTTACCTGACATCTCGTGCTGTCTCTCCTCATCACGGGGTACAGTCCTGTCAGTTACCTGACATCTCGTGCTGTCTCTCCTCATCACGGGGTACAGTCCTGTCAGTTACCTGACATCTCGTGCTGTCTCTCCTCATCACGGGGTACAGTCCTGTCAGAGTTACCTGACATCTCGTGCTGTCTCTCCTCATCACGGGGTACAGTCCTGTCAGTTACCTGACATCTCGTGCTGTCTCTCCTCATCACGGGGTACGGTCCTGTGAATTACCTGACATCTCGTGCTGTCTCTCCTCATCACAGGGTACGGTCCTATCAGTTACCTGACATCTCGTGCTGTCTCTCCTCATCACGGGGTACGGTCCTGTCAGTTACCTGACATCTCATGCTGTCTCTCCTCATCACAGGGTACGGTCCTATCAGTTACCTGACATCTCGTGCTGTCTCTCCTCATCACAGGGTACGGTCCTATCAGTTACCTGACATCTCGTGCTGTCTCTCCTCATCATGGGGTACGGTCCTGTCAGTGTTACCTGACATCTCGTGCTGTCTCTCCTCATCACGGGGTATGGTCCTGTCAGTTACCTGACATCTCGTGCTGTCTCTCCTCATCACAGGGTACGGTCCTATCAGTTACCTGACATCTCATGCTGTCTCTCCTCATCACGGGGTACGGTCCTGTCAGAGTTACCTGACATCTCGGCAGAACATACTTTTCAAGTGATCCCTAAAAATATGATCTTATTCACGGGGTACGGTCCTGTGAATTACCTGACATCTCATGGTGTCTCTCCTCATCACGGGGTACGGTCCTGTCAGAGTTACCTGACATCTCATGGTGTCTCTCCTCATCACGGGGTACGGTCCTGTCAGAGTTACCTGACATCTCGTGCTGTCTCTCCTCATCACGGGGTATGGTCCTGTCAGAGTTACCTGACATCTCGTGCTGTCTCTCCTCATCACGGGGTATGGTCCTGTCAGTTACCTGACATCTCGTGCTGTCTCTCCTCATCACGGGGTACGGTCCTGTCAGTTACCTGACATCTCGTGCTGTCTCTCCTCATCACGGGGTACGGTCCTGTCAGTTACCTGACATCTCGTGCTGTCTCTCCTCATCAAGGGGTACGGTCCTGTCAGTTACCTGACATCTCGTGCTGTCTCTCCTCATCACGGAGTACGGTCCTGTCAGTTACCTGACATCTCGTGCTGTCTCTCCTCATCACGGGGTACGGTCCTGTCAGTTACCTGACATCTCGTGCTGTCTCTCATCACGGGGTACAGTCCTGTCAGTTACCTAACATCTCGTGCTGTCTCTCCTCACCACGGGGTACGGTCCTGTGAATTACCTGACATCTCGTGCTGTCTCTCCTCATCACGGGGTACGGTCCTGTCAGTTACCTGACATCTCGTGCTGTCTCTCCTCATCATGGGGTACGGTCCTGTCAGTTACCTGACATCTCGTGCTGTCTCTCCTCACAGGGTACAGTCCTGTCAGAGTTACCTGACATCTCGTGCTGTCTCTCCTCATCATGGGGTACGGTCCTGTCAGTTACCTGACATCTCGTGCTGTCTCTCCTCATCATGGGGTACGGTCCTGTCAGTTACCTGACATCTCGTGCTGTCTCTCCTCACAGGGTACAGTCCTGTCAGAGTTACCTGACATCTCGTGCTGTCTCTCCTCATCACGGGGTACAGTCCTGTCAGTTACCTGACATCTCGTGCTGTCTCTCCTCATCATGGGGTACGGTCCTGTCAGTTACCTGACATCTCGTGCTGTCTCTCCTCATCACGGGGTACGGTCCTGTCAGTTACCTGACATCTCATGCTGTCTCTCCTCATCACGGGGTACGGTCCTGTCAGTTACCTGACATCTCATGCTGTCTCTCCTCATCATGGGGTACGGTCCTGTCAGTTACCTGACATCTCATGCTGTCTCTCCTCATCATGGGGTACGGTCCTGTCAGTTACCTGACATCTCGTGCTGTCTCTCCTCATCACGGGGTACGGTCCTGTGAATTACCTGACATCTCGTGCTGTCTCTCCTCATCACGGGGTACGGTCCTGTCAGTTACCTGACATCTCGTGCTGTCTCTCCTCATCATGGGGTACGGTCCTGTCAGTTACCTGACATCTCGTGCTGTCTCTCCTCACAGGGTACAGTCCTGTCAGAGTTACCTGACATCTCGTGCTGTCTCTCCTCATCATCACGGGGTACGGTCCTGTCAGTTACCTGACATCTCGTGCTGTCTCTCATCACGGGGTACGGTCCTGTCAGTTACCTGACATCTCGTGCTGTCTCTCATCACGGGGTACGGTCCTGTCAGTTACCTGACATCTCGTGCTGTCTCTCATCACGGGGTACGGTCCTGTGAATTACCTGACATCTCATGCTGTCTCTCATCACAGGGTACGGTCCTGTCAGTTACCTGACATCTCGTGCTGTCTCTCCTCATCACAGGGTACAGTCCTGTCAGTTACCTGACATCTCGTGCTGTCTCTCCTCATCACAGGGTACGGTCCTGTCAGTTACCTGACATCTCATGCTGTCTCTCCTCATCACGGGGTACAGTCCTGTCAGTTACCTGACATCTCGTGCTGTCTCTCCTCATCACGGGGTACGGTCCTGTCAGAGTTACCTGACATCTCGTGCTGTCTCTCACCACGGGGTACGGTCCTGTCAGAGTTACCTGACATCTCGTGCTGTCTCTCCTCATTACGGGGTACGGTCCTGTCAGAGTTACCTGACATCTCGTGCTGTCTCTCCTCACCACGGGGTACGGTCCTGTCAGTTACCTGACATCTCGTGCTGTCTCTCATCACGGGGTACCGTCCTGTCAGTTACCCAACATCTCGTGCTGTCTCTCATCACGGGGTACGGTCCTGTCAGTTACCTGACATCTCGTGCTGTCTCTCATCACGGGGTACGGTCCTGTCAGTTACCTGAGTTATCGACCTATCGGCTTCACGTCCTTAAGGTCAAGTTGTTCGTGGTTGTTGTCTTTTGATCCAAATTGCTCCAAAACTGCCTATACTAACAATTTGTACTTATGGAAGAATTG
Source organism: Babylonia areolata (assembly GCA_011634625.1). NCBI lineage: Eukaryota > Metazoa > Mollusca > Gastropoda > Neogastropoda > Buccinidae > Babylonia > Babylonia areolata. The sequence goes on along the minus strand of JAAQRG010273393.1, from coordinate 5,967 downwards.
GGATGGTCAAAGTTACAGCACCAAAAAATTAAAATAATTTTCAATGTTTTGCACTAATTCATTTTCTGTTCAAATTTTGGTGTCAAACAGATTACATTATTTATTATCGTGTAACCAGTTTAATCATATAATTCCAAACATCTCTGTAAAATGAATATAATTGCTTGTAATTAATCACGTTGATAATCAATTATCTCCACTGAGTTACTGTGAAAAGGAAAAAAAAATTAGTAGAGATTTCTCGTCCTTGAAGTTTACATCAAAGTGAAATGTATTGAGTATTATGTATAAATAGAAGAAATAAAATCATTTTATTAACTTGTTCTGGTCAGTAGATTTGATCTGTGTGTGTGTGCACGCGCACACACGCTTGCAAACAATCTGTGTGCATGTGTGTGTGTGTGTGTGTGTGAGTGAGTGTGCACATGCATTTATGTATGCACATGCGTGTGTTTGTGTCTGTGGGTGCGTGCATGCGTGCTCGCGTATAAATGTGTATCACCAAAACTATGTATGCACACATGCATAATGCAGGACCATTACAATGTGATTTCCAGCAGGTCTCTGAAAAATCCACACAAATCACTTTCTCAGCTCAAAGGGCTGACAGAAAGAGGTGAGGGAGAAAGAAGGTGAGAGACAGACAGAGACAGAGAGAGACAGAGAGAGAGTTTAAATGGAAAAAAAAAGCCACACAAAATATTTTTGGATCAAATGTATATATGTGAATACAAACATACAAAATATTTTTGGATCAAATGTATATATGTGAATACAAACGTATGTAACAAATGTAAACTCGAGTGACCTTGAACAAAAACAAACAACTCCGAGCAGAGTATCACAAATGAAAGTACTGTTTTGTAAACACCAGTAGCAGCACGTTACAGGAAGCAACGACATTAACCATGATAAAGATACAATCGTAATAATATCGATACTGCACCGAGTTGCACCTGCACCATGTTCGTTAATGGAATGTTTTCTCATGTAGACAATTAAGCTGGTTGCCACCAAGAGATATAAAGCATGATAAAGAGACGTTATGGTCACAAAAATAGCACCATCCTGATAACAAAGAACAAAGAATAACAACTGGGAGTGATGGCCTAGAGGTAACGTGTCCGCCTAGGAAGCGAGAGAGAATCTGAGCGCGCTGGTTCGAATCACGGCTCAGCCGCCGATATCTTCTCCCCCTCCATGAGACCTTAAGTGGTGGGCTGGACGCTAGTCATTCGGATGAGACGATAAACCGAGGTCCCGTGTGCAGCATGCACTTAGCGCACGTAAAAGAACCCACGGCAACAAAAGGGTTGTTCCTGGCAAAATTCTGTAGAAAGATCCACTTCGATAGGAAAAACAAATAAAACTGCATGCAGGAAAAAATACACAAAAAAAAGGGTGGCACTGTAGTATAGCGACGCGCTCTCCCTGGGGAGAGCACCCCGAATTTCACACAGAGAAATCTGTTGTGATAAAAAGAAATACAAATACAAATTATTGGTCCCCATCATCACAGTATATACACAGATACACACAAATACTGAAAATGGTTCACAGAGAAGATGTGTCAAAGATTGTGTGACTGGTTATCTGAGAGCAGAAGTAGAAATTTTCGTCCTTTTTTTTTTTTTTTTTTTTGTAATGGTTCACATCATTTTGCAGTTTGTATTATCATCTTGATGTATATGCACTGTTGTTTATGCTATTCTTTCATGTGAGGCACTTAGAGCACACTATACGGGGAATCTGAATATAATTATTACATTATTATTGTAATTATTGTTATTCTTATCATCATCATTGTCATCATTATTACTATTACTATCGTCATCATTATTAATAGCACTCCTTTGCTATGTCATTTATATCACTCCTGTGTAATAGTACTCCTTTGCTATGTCATTTATATCACTCCAATGTAATAGCACTCCTTTGCTATGTCATTTATATCACTCCAATGTAATAGCACTCCTTTGCTATGTGATTTATTCACGCCTTTTAATATCACTCCTTTGCAATGTCGTTTATATCACTCCTTTGTAATAGCACTCCTTTGCTATGTCAGTTATATCACTCCAATGTAATAGCACTCCTTTGCTATGTCATTTATATCACTCCCTTGTAATAGCACTCCTTTGCTTTGTCATTTATGTCATTCCATTGTTATAGCACTCCTTTGCTATGCCATTTACATCACTCCTGTGTAATAGCACTCCTTTGCTATGTCATTTATATCACTCCTATGTAATAGCACTCCTTTGCTATGTCATTTATATCATTCCTGTGTAATAGCACTCCTTTGCTATGTCATTTATATCACTCCCTTGTAATAGCACTCCTTTGCTATGCCATTTATATCACTCCTATCTAATATCACTCCTTTGCTATGTTATTTATGTCATTCCTTTTTATAGCACTCCTTTGCTATGCCATTTATATCACTCATTTGTAATAGCACTCCTTTGCTATGTCATTTATATCACTCCTTTGTAATAGCACTCCTTTGCTATGTCATTTATGTCACTCGCTTGTAATAGCACTCCTTTGCTATGTCATTTATGTCATTCCATTGTTATAGCACTCCTTTGCTATGCCATTTATATCACTCCTGTGTAATAGCACTCCTTTGCTATGTCATTTATATCACTCCTATGTAATAGCACTCCTTTGCTATGTCATTTATATCACTCCTATGTAATAGCACTCCTTTGCTATGTCATTTACATCACTCCTTTTTTATAGCACTCCTTGTCATGGTATTTATATCACTCCTTTGTAATAGCACTCCTTTGCTATGTCATTTATATCACTCCTATGTAATAGCACTCCTTTGCTATGTCATTTATATCACTCCTTTGTAATAGCACTCCTTTGCTATGTCATTTATATCACTCCTTTGTAATAGCACTCCTTTGCTATGTCATTTATATCACTCCTGTGTAATAGCACTCCTTTGCTATGTCATTTATATCACTCCAATGTAATAGCACTCCTTTGCTATGTCATTTATATCACTATGTAATAGCACTCCTTTGCTATGTCATTTACATCACTCCTATGTAATAGCACTCCTTTGCTATGTCGTTTATATCACTCCGATGTAATAGCACTCCTTTGCTAGGCCATGTGATTTATGTCACTCCATTGCTAAAGCACTCCTTTGCTATGTTGTTTATATCACTCCTATGTAATAGCACTCCTTTGCTATGTCATTTATATCACTCCTATGTAATAGCACTCCTTTTCTATATCATTTGTATCACTCCTGTGTAATAGCACTCCCTTGCAATGTCATTTATATCACTCCTGTGTAATAGCACTCCTTTGCTATGTCATTTATATCACTCCAATGTAATAGCACTCCTTTGCTATGTCATTTATATCACTATGTAATAGCACTCCTTTGCTATGTCATTTACATCACTCCTATGTAATAGCACTCCTTTGCTATGTCGTTTATATCACTCCGATGTAATAGCACTCCTTTGCTAGGCCATGTGATTTATGTCACTCCATTGCTAAAGCACTCCTTTGCTATGTTGTTTATATCACTCCTATGTAATAGCACTCCTTTGCTATGTCATTTATATCACTCCTATGTAATAGCACTCCTTTTCTATATCATTTGTATCACTCCTGTGTAATAGCACTCCCTTGCAATGTCATTTATATCACTCCTGTGTAATAGCACTCCTTTGCTATGCCATTTATATCACTCCAATGTAATAGCACTCCTTTGCTATGTCATTTATATCACTCCAATGTAATAGCACTCCTTTGCTATGTCATTTATATCACTCCAGTGTAATAGCACTCCTTTGCTATGTCATTTATATCACTCCAGTGTAATAGCACTCCTTTGCTGTGTCATTTATAGCACTCCAATGTAATAGCACTCCTTTGCTATGCCGTTTATGCCACTCCTTTGTTATAGCACTCCTTAATTATTTCACTCCTTTGCAATGCCACTGCCACGTTACCCCTTTGTTACACCCTCTCTTTGTTATGCCACCTCTTTATCAAGTCGCCGCCCCTTTGTTTAGTTTTTTTTGGGGGGTGGCCATGTCATCCCTTTGCTAATTTATTCCTTTGTGATAGTTATACCACTGTTATGTCACCCCTCTGTTATATCGCCCCTTTGTTCAGTCATTCCTTTGTCATGTCACAGTCATGTCACTCCTTTGTTAAGCCACTCTTTGCATTGTCGGCACTTTGTTTTGAGTCACACTGTGCAATATCGGCACTTTGTTAAGTCACTCTTTGCAACGTCTTGCACTTTGTTGAGTCACTCTTTGCAATGTCTTGCACTTTGTTAAGCCACTCTTTGCAATGTCTTGCACTTTGTAAAGCCACTCTTTGCAATGTCTTGCACTTTGTTAAGCCACTCTTTGCAATGTCGGCACTTTGTTAAGCCACTCTTTGCAATGTCGGCACTTTGTTAAGTCACTCTTAACAATGTCTTGCACTTTGTTAAGCCACTCTTTGCAATGTCGGCACTTTGTTAAGCCACTCTTTGCAATGTCGGCACTTTGTTAAGCCACTCTTTGCAATGTCTTGCACTTTGTTAAGCCACTCTTTGCAATGTCTTGCACTTTGTTGTCCCACCCCTTTACATGTCGCTCAGGTGAGACTGACCCATTACAACTGAATTTCTGTCGCTGTTTACTCTCCTGTCTTCTGTCAATAATTCCTGATATATTGCAGTTTCAGCTTCAGTTTCAGTAGCTCAAGGAGGCGTCACTGCGTTCGGACAAATCCATATACGCTACACCACATCTGCCAAGCACAGCGTAACCCAACGCGCTTAGTCAGGCCTTGAGGGGGGGAAAAAAAAGTGAATAAATAACAGATAAGCACAGGACAAAATCAAATACTGCATGTATGTATGGCACAGTAAGTGTACCTACATTAATTAAGAACAAAAAGGTTGAAAGCAAGAGAAAAAAAACACACAAAAAACCAACAACAACAAAAAATAAAACCAACCTGACAACATAATTTCATTTTGCAAAAAAACACCGTTTCTGAAAGGACAAAATTGTCCATGCCAAACAGAATCTTAAATAGGTCATACTGAGATAATTACACCATAAAAAAAAATTGTAGCAGTGATGACCAGAGAAAATTTTCTGGTTATGAAAAAAACTGGACAATAAAGACGTACAGTTAAATAACCATCATCGTTACTGTGCTGATTAGTACACTAAAATACAAGCAACAAAGTATCCAATATAAAAACCCTGCTTAACTCACTGCAGACCAATGGCCCCTATCTGGGTCCTACTGTCCACAACAGTTTCAGACAAGGGGCCCTGATTCGGGCCTTAGACAGCTTTGAATTTTTGGAGTGGCACCTACATTGCACAATGACGTTATGAGCTAATCATATCTTAACTGATCATTCCACTACCACCAATAATAACAGTATTTATATAGCACTGAATCTTGCGCAGAGACAAATCAAAGCACTTTCGCACCAGTCGTTCACACGCATGCATAACTGTAAAAAACTGAAGAAACTGAAGACAAGGAAGGGGCAGGGAAGGGAGGCTATTTTGGGAAGAGGAGGGTTTTAAGACCAGACTTGAAAGAGCTGAGTGTGGAGACTTGAGAGGAAGTTCATTCCAATCGCAAGGTCCTGAGACACAGAAAGAACGGTGGCCAACAGTCGAGTGTTTGAATCTGAGTATGCGTAAACAGAGTGGATCCGAAGCAGAGTGTGTTGCTGTGCTTGAGAGCAGCAGAGTTATTTTCCCAGTTACTGGTTCACGTGGACAGTGGGTATCAACAATGGTGTCTGACACAGTTTCGTCTCGGTCACAAGGCAGACGACAGAATTAGACAAAGGTGGTGTCCTAAGTACGTTAAAACAGAACAGGCACCACTGAACACCACCGAAGTGACTCAGCAGCAGTGCAGGGTCTCCTCTGGTGTGTGGCCTCCTGGCGACCTAACATCGATGAT